>PVLD010004846.1:0-119887 GCA_004027595.1 Dinomys branickii | reverse complement strand
TTCCTAAGTATTTCAATTTCTTGGTTGCTATTGTAAAAGGTATGTTTTCCTCAATTTCTCTCTCAGTCTGTTTGTTGTTCGTGTACAGGAATGCTATTGATTTTTGGGTGTTGACTTTGTATCCGGCTACGCTGCTGAATTTGTCAATTAATTCCAGGAGTTTTCTTGTGGAGTTTTTGGGGTCCTCCATGTATAGCTTGGTTGATTTTTAATGATAACCACTCTTTTTGGAGTGAGATGGAATCTCAAATGTTGTTTTAATTTGCATCTCTTGAACGACCAATGGTGTTGACCATTTCTTCATATATTTATTTGCCATTTGTATTTCTTCATCTGAGAAGTGTCTATTTATCTCAGATGCCCATCTTTTTAATCAGGTCTTTGAATTTTGGGGGCCTGATTTTTTTAATTCTTTATATGTTCTAAATAGAAGTGCTTTGTCTGAGATATAGTTGCCTGAAATTTTTTCCCAATTTATGGGTTTTCTTTTCATTAGCATACCTAACAGATCTAGAGAAAATACCCCTGAAGTTCACCTGGAACCAGAAGAGACCTAGAATAGTAAAGGCAATCTTGGGCAACAAGGCAAAGCAAGAGGCATCACAATCCCTAACTTGAAATTATACTATAAAGCTACTGGGATAAAATCATCATGCTACTGGTTAAAAAAAAGACCTGAAGCTCAATGTAACTGATTAGAAGATACAGACACAAGTACAAACACACTCAACCACCTTATCTTTGACAAAGAGGCCTGATATGTTCACTGGAAGAAACACAGCCTCTTTAATAATTGGTGCTGGAAAAACTGGCTTTCCACATGCTGAAGGCGAAAACTAGACCCATGCCTGTCACTATGCACTAAACTAAAGTCAAAATGGATTAAAGATCTAAATATTAAAACAGAAACACTAAATCTACTGAAAGAGAAAGTAGGTAGAAATCTTGAAGACATAGGGGTAGGCAGAGAGTTCATGAGCAAAAATTAAACTGCACAGGAAATGCTTCAAAGAATCAACAAGTGGGATCTCATCTTATTAAAAAGTTTTTGTACAAGGTTGGTTTAATTCTAATATTTCTTTGGGGTTTTTTTTGGTATAGATGATCTATTTGTGAGAGTGGGGTATTAAGGTCCCCCACTAAAATTGTGTTAGTGCTTATTTGGTTTTTCATGTCTGTTAATATTTGTTCTGTGTATTGGATGCACTGTTGTTTGGTGCATAAATATTTATGATTGTTATCTCTTCTTCTTCGAGTTTTTCCTTAACAAGTATGTAGTGACCTTCTTTATCTCTTTTGTCTTAATGTTTGTATTATCTGCAAATAAACTACCTACCCCTGCATTGTTCTGGGTTTCTGTGACATAGAGAATTGTTTTCCATCCTTTGACTTTCAGTCTGTGAATTTCTTTTTGGGTTAAATGTGATTCTTAAATGCAGCACATTGTTGGATCTTGTTTCTTGATCCATTCTGCCAGTCTGTTTCTCTTGATTGGTGAATTAAGACTCTTTACATTGATGGTTATAACTGATATATATTTTCTTTTCTTTTTCATCTTGTTTTCCTGTTGTTTTTTCCCTGTCTTTCACCTCTGTTTAATTGTTTGCCCTCCCTGGTAGCTTCTTTCTGTGGGTGTTCTTGTGTTCGTGGTCTTCATTATCTTTTTCTAATACATTCTTCAGAGCATTCCGGGGAGCTGGTTTGGTGGTCATAAATTTCTTCAATTGTTACTTATCATGGAAGTATCTTATTTCTCCTTTGATTTTGAAAGATAGTTTTGTAGGTTACATCAATCTGGGTTGAAGATTGTTTTCTTTTAGGGCTTGAAGTACCTCATTCAAAGTTCTTGATTTGGGAGTTTGTATTTAGAGGTCTGCTCTGATTCTGATGGGCTTTCCTTTATAGGTGATTTGTCTTTTCTGTCTAGCTGCTTTTAATATTTTGCTTTTCTGTTGAATTTCTAGAATCTTGATTATTATATGCCTTGGTGTAGATTTATTTTGGTCATGGCTATTTGGAGTTGTATATGCTTCATTTATTTGTATGTCAAATTCTTTATCCATATTTGAGAAGTTTTCTGACATTATTTTTTTTGGGGGGGTATCAGAAATTGAACTCAGGACCTTATGCTTGCCAGGTAGGTGCTTGTGCTGCTGAGTTATATCCCCCGCCCTTCTGCCATTATTTCTGTGAAGAAATTTTTAGTGGTTTTTGCACTGTCTCTGGCTTTCTCACTGATTCCAATCAATCTTATCTTGTTCTTTTTCCTTCACACAGTAGCTGTTGGATTGATTTTTTCATGGGCTCTTGCAATATTTAAGATATTTTTATTTTCCTGGTTACTAGTTGTGTTCTGTCTTGTAGATCTGATATTCTACCCTCACCTTCATTCACTCTGCTATATATACTTTCAGTGGAGTTTTCAAACCTGTGCATTTCTGTTTAGATCTGTTTCGTTGATTCCAGTTCTTGTTCATGTTTTGCATTCATGGTTTCCATCATTTTGTTGAGCTCCTCCATTCATCTGTGTCTGCTTTAATGTCTTTTATTTTTATAGTCACTTCTTTTTGCCCCTTGGAGATTTTTTTTTCTATGGCCTCTTCCATCTGTTTTGTTCAGTTCTGCTGCTATCATTTCAGAGAGTTGCATTTGTTGGCTTCCAATTTCCTGTATCTCTTTGTGCTCTGGACTTGTCCTGGGTGGGCTGAGCATTTGGGATTGCATTTTGCTTTTTCATATTGTCATTTTCTATTTTATTTTGTTTTCTGTGTTGATGCTTGTAGATTTCTTATGTTTGATAGCTTTATCACTGGTGTCGAGGCTTTCTTGGGAGGTGTCTGTTCCTCTAGGTGTCTTCTAGATATAGGTAGTTCTTAGTCTTTATGTCTATCCCAAGAACCTACCTTCTCAATATATTAAGTCTGAGGAGTTGCTGTCAGTTTGATTTAGGGCCCATTCCTTCAGTAATGAACTATAGTGATGGTTATGACCCCTTACAATTGCTGTATTGTCGTATGAGGGGGAAAGCTTTTTATAGCATGTATGACATCCTGGTTAAAGTAGTTTAGCTGGCAATAACAACAGACTCAAGTACAGCCTGGCTACTGACAAACTGTGGTAACTATTAGCCTGGTATCTATAACTGTAGGAAGAAGGTGTACAGAAATATAATATAATTCAACTTATACCAGGAACTTTATGCAAAGATTTTCCACTTACTGGAGTTATTTTACCCTGTCATGGTGGGGTTCGGGAGGATATGGGGTAGGATGGAGAGATGAATGAGATCAAATATAGTAGGAGCAAGGTTGGAGGGCACAGGATGATCATGTAGATTTGGGGTAATTGTAGGACACAGGAGGGAAGGATTGGAAGAGAAGACCTAGGAGTTTTGAAGTAAACCAGAAAAAAAAAAAAGAGACAATGTTTACTCGCATGAAAGCATCATAAAATCAAGTGAGATAGTTGACAAAAGAGATGAACAGAGTGAGTAGAATAAAATAAAAAGAAAGGTTAGTGATCACCTGTTGGGTCACACTGCTAATGTTACATGGCATATCCATGCCTGTATTTCCACCTGTCCATCATACGTGCCTTAGCCAGGGACCTACTGTGTGCCTGGTGTTCCCACAGGTCTCTGGGCCCTGAGTCTCACTAGTGCAGGGAGGGAAGGGTGGATTTCCGACTTCTCTCACCAGCCTGGAGGGCCTGGGCAAGGAAAGGAGGAGCCAAATTCACACTCCTCTTTTAGGCGGAGCTGCCCTGGGGCAATGAAGGAACAAGGAGCTTGAACTCACTTTGGCCCACCGTGCTGTCCTGGGACAATGCCATGCAATTTTTGTGTATTTATACCATAAAATTTCAAAGCCTTTATCTTAATGAATTTCAACATGATTCTAGATCTATGCCTCTTGTAATGTTCCCTCTTCTTTCTCTAGCATTCCCGCTACTGTCAGCAGTTCCACGCAATGCTCCTGAAGAAGCTATTGTTCAGTTGGCGCAACTGGAAGCTGGTTTTGTTACAGATCCTTGGACTTTTAATTCCCACTGTCCTTCTCTTCCAAGATCTTCACCTTAAAGCAGCTAATGAAGAGCCATCCAGGCAAATGAATCTGAATGAATATGGCCAAACTATCGTGCCCTACTCTATTTCTGGGAATTCTAGTTTAACTATAAGTCTCTTAAAACACCTTGAGAGTATGCTCGCACCTAAGAACCACACACTTAGGGAAGTGCAAGGTAAGGGGAGAAAAGATGACTGCTCTTAGGTTTGTGTCTATGTCACTTCCAAAGAAATACCTTAGCTGTAATACTGATTACCTGCCCCATTTTGTTCCTGCTAGTCATTAATATCATGGAGGAAAACTTAAGAACGGTCCTTTTTACAGCTACTGGTATCAAGAAGCTGTTAGTGGATGCTTTACGGCTGTGAGCTGTCCATAAGTCCTTTGTTACTCCCTTTTAGTAACAATTTGAAAGATGCCAAAGCACATGTTTCTATGAAATTAATCTCTCCACTTAATTAAAACTTCTTTGATTTCTTTTATCAGTGTTGTGTAGTTTTCAGCAGAGAAATTCCATATATATTTTGTTAAATTAACACCTAAGTCCTGAGGGTGGGTCTCAGTGGTAGAGCACTTGCCTAGCATGTGTTATACCCTGGGTGTGAGCCCCAATATCACACACACAAAAATTAATTTAAAATTTAAAATATCTAAACCTGAATATTTTTGAATGAATATAAATGTTCCCATATTTTTAAACTTGATGTCCAAGCTAGGCATAGTGGTCCCATCACTGAGGAGGATGAGGCAGAGGACTGTGCATTTGAGACCAATCTGACATATATAGGGATTTTGCAATCAGCCTGAGCTACTCAGCAAGGCAATTGTGTCCATTTGTTTTAGTGTATTACAATACATCTTGTTATAACACATGCTAATAGCATGAGTTACTAGGACTCATTATAATACTACAATAAAATCTTTATTCCTTTGTGTTTCTCCTGGATACTATAAACCTGTTGAACTCATTTACTGTAGAAGCTATTATTTTGCTTCCTGGAAGTTTCTACGTTACAGAATCATGTCATTTGCTAATAAGAGCAGTTCAATTTTTTTATAAACTATACCTTTTTCCTACTTATGCTTTCTCTCATTAGATAGAATTTCCGTCATGTTTAATCAGTGGTGAGCGAGAACGTTTTGTCATATGTAATTAAGGTTTTATTACATATTTAAAAATTAGAAAAGTTCCACTTTAAATATTAAAACAGAAACAATAAATCTACTAGAAGAGAAAGTAGGTAAATGTCTTGAAGACACAGGGGTAGGCAGAGAGATCAGGAATAAAAATCAAACTGCACGGGAAATAACTTCAAAGCATCAATAACTGTGATCTCATCTTATTGAAAAGTTTTTTCACATCAAAAGAAATCATGAACAGAATAAAAAGAAAACCCACAAATTGGGAAAAAGTTTTAGTCAACTGCCCCTCAGACAAAGGACATCTATCTAGAACATATAAAGAATTCAAAAAATCAGGCCCTCAAAATTTAAAGACCCAATCAAAAAATGGGCATCTGAGATGAATACACACTTCTCAGATGATGAAATATAGACAGCAAATATATATGTGAGAGAATGTTCAATATCATTGATCATTCCAGAAATGCAAGTTAAAACAATACTTGAGGTTCCACCTCACCCCTGACAGAATGGCTATTATCAAGAAATAACAAATAACAAATGCTGGAGAGGGTGTGGGGGAAAAGGAACCCTACTCCACGGCTGATTTTTGCTTTGTTTTGTTTTTGTCTATGTTGTTGGTATTTTGGTATTTTTCTTTTTTATTATTATTATTCTCTTTAAAATAAAAAGAAGTTCCAAAAAAAAGAGAAGTTGCACTTTATTCTATTCTTCTTAGGTTTTTTTTTTTATCATGGATAGATGTTTTGTGTTCTTCAGTTTTCCTACACAGATTTATATAACTGATTTTTCTTTGTCAGTATATCAATATGGTGGATGACTTTTATTTCAAACAGTGAATCTGTCAGCTTTGTATTCCTGGAATAGATGCCACTTGTCATGGTACATAAATGTTTACATGTTACTGAATTTTACTTGCCAATATTATGAGTTTCACATCTATATTTATAAGTGATATTGGTCTATGGATTTCTTTTGTTATACTTTATTTATGTGGTCTTGTTACAACGGTAATAATAGCTTTGCAAAATGAATTGTGAAATGTTCCCTCTTCTATTTCCTGAAATAATTGGTGTGTAACAATATTTCCTGGAATAATAATTGTGCATAATTAGTGTTTTTAATTGTTTAAACATTTGATAGAATTCTGTAGTAAAAGTGTCTGAGTCTGGAAATTCCTTCTTTAGAAATTTTAAAAATTACATTTCTCTAGCCAAATGACTGAGAAATGGAGATAGAAATAGAGAATATTAGCAGTTTATTTAGGGGAAGTGAATCACATCAGCATGTAGACTGAGAAGTCCCACCGTGTGCTATCTGAGAGCTGGAAATGAAGGAAAACAGACAATTCACTGTGGGTCTGAAGGCCTGAGAATCAAGAGAGCCTCTGGTATAAGTCCTACAGACAAAAGTCTGAGAACCAGGAGTGCTTATGACCAGAGACAGGAGCAAGCAGATGAGCCAACTCAAGTAGAGAGAGAGAAAATTCACCCTTCCTCCATGCTTTTGTTCTATTGGGTCTGTAGGTGGATTGGATGATACCTACCCATATTAGGGAGGATAAACTTTTGCTCAGTCTTACAGGTCAAATGCTGGTCTATTCTCGAAGCACCCTCACAAGTACATTCAGATTACATTTTACCATTTAAGGACAATCCTTAACCTAAGTCAAGCTGACACACAAAATTAACCATAACATATATGTAGGGTCATTCATAGGACTCCTTTACTAACCTTACTATTTTTTAATCATGTGTCCTTCCAGTTCTTTGATTTACTTATCATTTGTGTTCAACCTATTACTTATATATTTAATTTTAATTGTAAATAATGTAGTTCTTAAACTAGATAATGAACTTGATTATTTCTCAGTACTTCAGTTTTCTAGTAAATTTTCTCTCTCAATACCTACTTCTGCTGTGGATTTGTTTTGATTATCTGTGCTTTCTGTTAATTCTGGTTTTTTGCCATACTTGATAATATTTTAATTTACTGCCATGGGTATTGAATGAAAATCACAACGATCCTAGATAAATTCATGTTTTCTAGAGAAGGTTTAATTTCACTCTGGCAAACAGTAAGATTAGTTGAAGATCTAAATTCAGTCAGGGATTGAAGTCATTTGAGTCTGGGTTGAGCTTTTTTTTATATAAGAATTAATTTGCCAGGTGTGGTGGTGCATGCCTGTAAGCCCCACACTCAGGAGGCTGAGGCAGGAGAATTGCTGCAAGTTTAGGGCCAGCTGGGCTACAAAATGAGTTCAAGGCCAGCGTGTAGCAAAACCCTGTCTCAAGGGAAAAAAAATAATTAATCTATGTCTTTCTCAGTAGGCTATAACCCTGTTTGAGCCCCACTAAAAACTTGAAGATTTATCAAGGCATTCCTGCAATTCACAGGTATAAAGATCTCAAGGGAAAAAATGTTACAGAATGTTGGAATCACCTCAATACATTTTTTTCATTCTTCCCAGATCATTTTTTGTTTGTTTGTTTGTTTGTCTGTTTGTTTGTTTTTACTGAGAATTCCCTACCAAAAAAACCCAGAATGGTGGTTCCAAGAGACTTTGAAAATTTTCTTATCCAGTTTTCCTGGTATTTGACAAGGTCTTGTTAGACATAAAATAATCAAAGCTAAAAGCAGAAGTACTTACAAACTGTTTTAAGACATACAAGCTGAGACAGTCTGCATGATGTTGTGTGTGTTTTCCTAGAAAAATAGTAGTTTAAATTATAGGCTGTGATATAAGAGAGTTTGGAATTTAATAACGGAGCAAAGTGCTGGAGAAGAACAACAAATACTGTAAACAGTCATCCTGAGAAAACGTAAAGGGATGAGCCATAAAATTACTTTTTCTTTCTCCCTAACACATATTTTAGGGGACCTGTATTATGGCACATTGAACAGTACTGTTTCTTCATCCTAGGTGACCTAGTGAGTTACTTGAGGGACAACAAAGAGTGTATTACTATGTGTATTGTTGCACTTTCCATTGAGGTGAGGACAAATAAAACAATCTTCACTGCTCTGTTCAACAACCAAGCGTACCATTCACCATCTCTGTCCCTGTCGGTGTTAGACAACATTATTTTCAAGTCACTTTCTGGTGCTGATGCTTCTATAACAGTCTACAACAAGCCTCAGCCACTCCCTGGGAAGAAAATAATTAAACAGGCTGAAAGGTATGTTTTTCCTTTCATTAGAATTGACTCTTACACTTTAAATACATTCTTCCCAACACATCTGATTGTATTTCTATGATAAATGTAGCTACTGATAGAAGCATTTTCTGCTTTGTTAATTAATATGTCTTTGTTATTGTTGTTTCTTCTGCAGGACTATAAATGGACAGGAGATAGCCATAAAATTACAGTTGGGCATAGCTCTTTTAGTCAGTGGCTTTTGCTTCCTGACAGTGACTGAGAGGATTACCAAGTCAAAGCACATCCAGTATTTGAGTGGAATCTCTACCCTTGTGTACTGGCTTTCTGCTCTGCTGTATGATTTCATCATCTTCTTTATTGCCTGCTGCTTACTACTGGTAAGTGATAACATTTCTTGAGAGTTTTTTTTTCTGTACCAGTTAGAAAATGCCTATTTTAAGAACTTCATAAACCTACATCTGCCAATAAACTATCTGTATAAGTTATCTTTAAAATGCATTGCAAAAGTCACTTGGTAGGCTTCATTAGGGATAAATAATTCTAATACCCTTCATTAGAAGAAAATCACTTTTCTGTGCAATAGCCCAAAGACTTCTTATGGACTCATTCTGCATTTATTTTGTCGTCATCTGCTGATTTTCAAAACTGCTGAAAAGGTGGAAAGACACTTACCTGTAATGTCTCATGCTTACCTGTGCTGTGTACCTGTAATGTCTCATACTACCCAGTCTTACCTACTTTTGTCCTCTAGTAGTCAGGAGTATAATATTGTCAGCTTTTTTACTTTGCCTTCAAGTCTCTGTCAATTTATTTTAAAATTACTATTGAATAAGTGTTACCATCCACACGCTTTCCTTGAATTCAGAGTGTGATTCGTTTAAACCTAAATCCTTCCTTCTAGTTTTTCTATTGCAACTCCTAAGCAAAGGAACTGTGTAGAACACTATTTTAAAACAACTAGTACCTACTCATCTCCAGTTCTGAACTTTATGAAAATAAGTGTCCAAAGCAAATAAGAGCTCAATGAGATTTACTCTCATTCACCACAAATTCACACCTGTCTGTCATGGTTCATGTCTGGATGTCCCTCCAAAGCCACATGCAGGCATGGGGTGGGGTTTTAGGGTTTATGATTGATTTAAGGATATGAGCACTACACTGCCCTGGAGCAGGTAATTTGCATACTAGTGTAAGGGAGGGAAGGAGGCTGCTTGCCCCAGCTCCTCCCTTTTTGCTCTTGTTGCTTTTGCTGTCTTCCACCACTGTGAATGGCTGCCCTTTACCATGTGCCACTCTGCCTTGGAGCCAGCTGAGTATGGACTGAAACTTCCACAAACTGTGAGCTAAATAAACCTTTCCTTTCTTAATTTTGAGCGTCAGGTATTTTGTCCCAGCAACAAGAGAAAAGTAACTAACACAGAATTTGGTACCAGGAGTGGGATCGTTGCTGTGCCTGTACCTGACATGTGGTTCAAGAGCCTTTGGAATGTCGGGGATAGAGCTCAGTGGCCTAAGCACTTGGCTGGCAAGCGCAAGGTCCTGAGTTCAATTCCAAGTACTGAAAAAAAATAGTTTAAAAAAAGAGCCTTTGGAAATGGCTTGTGGGAAGTGTTTGGAAAGGTTCAGAGATGTCACCTAAAAAAGTAGACCTCCAGCTGTTCTATATGGTAGATTCTAGTCAAATCTCAGAAGACCAGAAGGCTGGTAGAAATCCTGCCAGTAAAGACTAGGCTCAGGAGGTTTCTGCTAGGAAGAAGGACTGAATTGGTTGTTGGACTACAGATGGTGTGTATTATGGCTTGGCAGAAAGTTTGTCTGCATTTTGCTCATGTCCAGAGATTTTGATTGAGACTTTACCTGAGACTGAGATTAAGGGCAGTGGACTAATTAATCTGGCAAAAGAAATGTCAAGGCAGCTGAATGTGGGGCAGTGGCATGGCTGTTGTTTGCAGCTTTTGGTCAGATTTATGTTGAGAATCAAGAGCAAAAGAGCCCAGCAGGATGATTTAAAATGTTGTGAGTTTGGCCAGAAAGGAAGCTCCAGTAAAGCTATGGATTGCAAAGGTAGAGCTGAGGAGATCTCCATTGCTGAGAAGGAATAGGAGAATAGAAAAGACGGCCTGAGGATATCAAAAGAAGCAGCAAGTCTCCACCCTTTGCAGCCTCAAAACTGCAAAGATGAAAAGACTTTTCTTTGAGAAGAAAGCCACAGAGTGCCATGTTCCAGAATGGCAGTGGCTGCACCAGGTTCCAGAATGGCAGCAGCATAGATAATTTGTTTCTCAGAATTGGATTCAGAGTGCCCAGAGATCCAGGCACTCAACCTCTATGGCCAAGAGAGGAAAACCTGGCTGTTGCTCCAGGTGGCAGCAGATCTTGGCATCATCCATGTGGCCCTGGTTTTAGGAGCATGGAGAATGTAAGAGTTCTGAGGTTAAAGAGGTTTCCACCCAGATTTCAGAAGGCCTGGGAGGCCAGGCAGTGTGCCCCTGAGAGGGCAATATGTGAGGATGTGTGTGTGAAGCAAAAGGTGCCCTGGAGACTTCAGAAGTTTGTAAAAGCCAGGAACATGGATTGTCTGAGGAAGGCTACAAGGAGGGAGCAAAGTGCACCCAAGAGAGAAGCCACAGGAACTGTAACCACCAGAAGTGCCAAAGGGGTGGTTCCATGTGCCACCCTGCCTTGGAGTCAGCCAAGTATGGACTCAAACCACCAATAACTGTGAGCTAGATAAACCTTACCTTCCTTAATTTTTGGTGTCATGTATTTTGTCCCAGCAATGAGAAAAAAGTAACTAAGACACTATCTAATTTCTATTGACGAGGAATTAAAGCAAAGAATAGAACATATTTGAATGCATCTACCTGTGCCCTAGTGAAACATGGCCCTGTGTATGTTCCAGAAGGCTGTCCAAATATCTTCACAAAGAAACTAAATGGACATTTTGCCAAAGAAGATGTATAAATGACCAACAGACATAAAAATATGCTAAATTTCATATATCTGCAGGAACATTCAAATCAAAACTATGAGATATAACCACATGCCCAGTAGGGTGACTATTACCAGAAAGAGAGAGAGAGAGACAGAGAGAACTAAGTATTTTCAGGATTTAGAGAATTGGATCCCTTGCCAACTGTTGGTGAAATGCCAAATTTGCTACTGTTATGGAAACCATCATGAAGGTTCCTCAGAATATTTAAAATAGTAGTATGGTGATATGATCAGGCATTCCCATACCTGGATATTTATTACAAAGAGTTAAAGTCAGAATTGCAAAGACATATCATCACTCTTACATTCTCTATGCAGTACTGACAGTAGCCAAAATAGTTGATCAACCTAAATGATCATCAGCAGATAAGTGAATAAAGAAAATGTAATATAAACATACAATGAAATATTATTCAGCATTAAAAAGGAAGTTAGTCTTCATATTTGTTACAATTATGGATAACCTTGAATAAGTTATGGTAAGTGAAATTAAACAGTCATAGAAGGTCCAATACTACGAGTCCACTATATGAGATTTATGAAATAGTCATTCACAGATTCAAAGAGTGGTAACATAGCCAGATGCAATGATGTATGTCCATAATCTCAGATACTTGGGAGATTTAGACAGGAGTATCACAGGTTTAAGGACAGCCTAGGCAACTTAGTGAGACCCTGAGTCAAAATAACATGTTGAAACGGTTGAAGGTATAGCTCCATGGTAGAGTACTTGCTTGCCTATCATGTGCAAGTCCTGAGTTTAATCCCCACTACTACTTACTCCAACAAAAAATAAAAAATAAAAGTGGAATGGTGGTTCCCAGAGACTGACGGAAGGGGAATGAACAGTTACTGATCAATAACCATAAAGTTTCAGTCAAACAAGTTGAGTAAGACTGAAATCCTCACCTTCTGCCTCACCATCATGGGAGTGATGCTGAGCCCTGGTGAATTTCAGGAGCCTTGGTGACTAGCTCCAGGAGGAGGGAGATTTGGTTCTCCACCCCACTGCCATTGCAGGAGCAATGCGGAGCCACGTTGAGCTCAGGAGCTTTGATGAGATGCTTGGGAGGGGAGAAATCTTCACCCTGCCGCCTCACCATTGCAGGAGTGATGCTGAGCCCCAGTGAACCTCAGGAGCTTCATGTTGGGAAGCTTTGGGGTAATAACCTTACCACAGCCCTAGGGAGCCAAACAGAAACTGATCGGAGACTGAGCTAAACAGAAAGCAGCATCCCACTCTCAATTAATTGGGAAGGTAGGATATTGGAACAGACACAACCAAGAATCTCCTACACACAGAAGATATCCCTGAAACATGGACTATTCTTGGAGAGGCCTTAATATTAGTGGTATAGCTACCTACTACCAAAACGGACAAGGATCACTGCAGAAAACAATTTTTTTAAAAAAAATTCTTTTCAGATAGAAAATGTCAAACCAAAGAAGCACAGTGCAATCTCAGACCTCCAACCCATCCATAACAAGTCTAGAAGACATTGACATAGAAGAACTTGGAAGTCACACACATGAAATTTCTGAAGTGATAGCAACTTAAGTAAAGAAACAACCCCATCAGGCTATAGAAGAAATCAGACCAGAAATAATCTCTCAAAAAAAAAAAAAAAAGAAATAATCTCTCAAGTAGGAAAAGAAATGACAACAATAATGAAAGAATTGCTCAGCGCATCTAAAGAAGACATAGATTTAAAAAAAACAGAGGAGCATAGATAAATGATGGAAACCTCTTAAAAAAGAATTAGAATGCATGAAACAGATTCAAAGAGATATCCAGGAAATTAAAAATTCCACTGAAAGGTGGCAAAACCACTTGAACAAAACTGAAGATAGACTTTCAGACCTTGAAGATAGCATTGCAGCTAGTGATCATGATAGGAAAGATCTCTTAAAAATAACAAGGAACCAGGAAATGACAATTCAACAGCTATAAGATGATGCAAAGAAAAACAACATAAGACTCATAGGTGTCAAGGAGTCAGCACAAATGACATAAAAAGAATATTTGCAGAAGTAATTGCAGAAAATTTCCCAAGCATAGGAAAAGAATCTGACATTGAGTTAATGAAGCATAAAAAACTTCAATTAGCCATAACCAAAATAAATCTACACCCATATACATAATAATCAAGATTCCAGAAATTCAGCAAAAGAACAGAATACTAAAAGTTATTAGAGAAAAGAAACAGAACACCTATAAAGGAAAGCTGATAAGAATCACAGCAGATTTATCAACACAACCATCAAGTCAAGAAGAGCTTGGAGTGAAGTCCAAAAAAAAAGTGAGTCCTAAAAGAAAACAATTTCCAACCCAGATTAATGTACCCCACAAAATTATCTTTCAAAATTAATGGAGAATAAGATACTTCCATGGTAAAGAACAATTAAAGAAATTCATGACCAAAAACCAACCCTACAAAGAGTACTGAAAGATATTCTGGAAAGAGATAACAATGACTACAATTCCAAGAACAACAGTACAAAGGAACCACCAAGCACAGCAAGCAATTAAACAGAAGAGAAAAGTAGGGAACCAAGAGCAGGAAAATAAAATGACAAAGATAAGCCAATACATATCAGTAATAGCCATTAATGTAAATGACATCAATTCACCAATCAAAAGAAGCAAACTGGCAGAACAGATCAAAAAACAAAATCCAACAATACGCTGTATATACAAGAAACACATTTAACTCAAAAAGAAAGTCATAGACAGAAAGTAAAAGGATGGTAAACAATCCTCCATTGCAACAGTAACCCAGAAAAAAGCAGGGGTAGCTATTATGTTTGCAGACAACATGAACTTCAAGCCAAGAATGTTCAAAAGAGATACTTGTGAGAAATATAAGAATGTTCACAAGAGATACTTGTGAGGGGAAACCTTCAAAAGGAAGAGACAACAAATATCTATTCACCAAATACAGGAGCACCCAACTATAAGATAAATTTTAACAGACATGAACTATCAAATAAACAGTAACACAATCAACAGGGGACTTTAAAACCTGATTGTCACAAAGAGATAGATCAAATAGACAAAAAAATGAGCAAAGAAGTAACCAAACTAAAGAAAACTTGTAGACAAATGGACCTAGTAGGCCTTTACAGAGTGTTCCACCAGCAACATCAGAATACACATTCTTCTCAGCTGCACACAAGACATTCCCTAAAATACACCATATATTAGCCCACGGGACATGCTTAAGTAAATGCAAAGGAAGTGAATTCTCCCATACATATTATCTGACCATAGTGCAATGAAATTGGAAATTATTGCCAAAAAAATTGCAAAACCTCCATAGGCACATGGAAATTAAATAATACCTTCCTGAACAACCAATGGGTCACAGATGAAATTAAAGAAGAAATGAAATAATACTTACAATTAAATGAAAATGCACATACAACTTACCAGAACCTGCGGGACACATGAAAGCAGTCCTCAGAGGGAAATTTATAGCAGTGAATTTCCACATTGGGAAAACAGAACAAGCACAAATAAACAATCTTATGCTGCACCTCAAGCTTCTAGAAAAAACAGCAAGCCAAGCTCAAAGGCCAAAGAAGGGAGGTAATTATAAAGATCAGAGCAGAAATTAATGTGATGGAGACTAAGAAAACAATGTAAGGAATTAATGTATCAAAGTGTTGGTTCTTGAGGCTTTTATAGGTAAGTGGATACAACTGGAGACCATACTCATAAGTGAAGTAAGTCCCACATGTGTAAGCATCATATTGCCTCCCTAGTGTAAGAGCCTAAAAGAGTAAGTAAAACCCAAAACGTACAATAGATAATATGAAAGGGAAAGAAATTGCTTAAAGGAACACATGGGATGGAGGAAAGAAGAACAAGAAAGAAAGAAGCATTAGACTGTAGTTAGCCAGGCCCAAGGGCACCACTGGAAAGCAGACTCTAGCTAAAGAGATCACCACACTAGCAACAAAACCTTTCCAATACAACTGACCCACAGCCTTCAGTATACCAAAAAAGAAAAAAAAAAAAAAACAAAGATACAAACATTAGGAAAAAATGCAACAAAATACCTCCATAAACTCCCAACTCTCCCAAAGTTGATTCATGTAGCAATAAAGAGATCGCAAAAGAGAAAGGGAACTGGCATGAGGGTGGGGAAGGGGAAGCAAACAGAATTAAGATGTGATTTGTTCATCTACCAACGCCTTATGATGAATGTACACTGAAAATATGCACTAAAATTTTTTTTAAAAGAAAATGAATGTTTACACCAGCTTTATTTGCAACATCCCCAAACTGGAAACAACCCGGAGACACCAAATAGGGTGAGTCCATGCAATAGAATATAGCTCACATGCAATGAGGAACGAAATACACACCAGGACTGCCACATGCGTGGACCTTGAAAAACTACACTAAGTAACAGAAGGTAGGAACAGAAGGCCCAGCTATGACTCCATTTGTACAAAATACCACAGTAGGCACATGCAGAAAGCAGATTACCGTGCCAGGACCTAAGCAAAAGGAGAGCAAAGTAGGGCTACGTAGTAAGTATGAGGATTCTTTTTGAAGTGATTTGGACTGAATTGTCCCCGTCTGAATTAGTGAAGTGGTGAATTTGGTTGTGTGAATTTTACCTTTGTTTTTTTAAAACTGAAATAAGAATGACACTGTCAGTCTATTTTGAATTTGATAGAACTTGATTTCTATTTCATACTACACACAAAAGTCTACTCCAGGTATATCACAAATACACAAATAAATGTAACAATTATACAGGTAGTGCGCACCTCCTGCAGCTGAAAATCAACTCAGGGTGTTCGGAGGCCAAGGAGCTGGTGGTGGAGGCAGCCGGGAGGTCCGAGTGAGTCACTCTTCTCTTCCCCTCTGCTGTGGTCTCCCATCTCGAAAATAACTCTTTTTTACTCTAGAAAGAAAAAAATAGCCGCCCAGTCCTCACACCCTCCTTTCCCTCTCAGTCTGGGTTGTGAGGGGGCACGGGGCAGCTGCCGCCCCCACGCATCCCTTCCACCTCCGCCCACCAAGTTCCAAGTCCCAGGCACCTTGGGGTTCAGCGCCTACCACAGCTGCAGACTCTCAGCCGGATCCCACAGGCGCTGCGGCAGAGCACCGTAAACGTTCTGGCTCCCAAGAAAGCCGCGAGGGAGCAGGGTGCCGGGTACCCTTGTATTCGAATGGATCTTTCTAGTGGACAAGCAGCGCAGTGGCCTGGACTGAGCTCCGGCGCCCGTCGGCTTCCCCTAAGTGAGCTCGCACCTAGTGTGACCCTAGGGAGAGTCCGGCAGGGGCGGGAGGGTGGTGCAGCTGGGCACTGTAGAAGCATGGCCAGCAGGAGGTATGGCTCAGAACAGCACCCAGGCAGGTGGACAGCAGGGCCAGCTAGCAAGAGGAGCTTCTCCTGGGCAGAACAAGCCTTACCCAAAACCTCGGTATGGAGACTGTATTGGGTTAACACACAGCCTATGGGTGGATAAATTTGATTTTTGCTTTGGGTGAGCTCCTCCTTTTTTGTTATTTTTTATTCTCTTTAATGGTTTGATTAGTCTTGTATTCTTACAACTGGAAATCAGAGCAACTTCGTGGAAGATGACCATATGTAATGTAACAACCACTGTTAATTCCTATCATTTTGTTTGAAACTCTATCATTTTTATTGTTTTTGCTTTGTTTTGTTTTTGTCTATGTTGTTATTTTATTGTTTTTTTTATTCTCCTTAAAATAAAAATGAAAAGACACTGTCTCAACTGTGGTGTTAGCACTGGCTAGCTCTGTACCTTTGCTAGCTTGTAGTTTTCTAAGACAGTGTAAACTTTTCATTTTTAGGAAGTAGAAGTCTGGTTTGTAACTTTTCTTATACCTGACTGGGCAAAAGTCTTTTCCACCAGCTACCATCTGTTTTGGGAACTTTGTTAGTCATCTTCTATTTGTTAAATTATGAACTGATGTAAACTTTTTTTTGGTACCAGGAATCAAACTTGGGAGCTTGTGCTTGCCAGGCAGGCGCTGTGCCACTGAGCTTTCTCCCTTGCCCCAGTTCATGTATATTGACTGTGGCAAAGTTGTACAGATTTCTATATTTTGGATAAGAAATTTTTCTTTCTATAATAAATTGTTTCTCAATGTGGCATTTAAAAAATCATAAAGGGACTAGTAGGTGAAATAGTAGAACATGATCTGTTTGGTGTTGGGAATATTTCTTTAAGCAGAATGTTCAAGGAATTAACTCTAAAGAAGAATACAGATAAACTTATTCACCCAAAAATGTATTTCATTGATAAACAGCATTAATGGATTGAAAAGGTGAGCTACATCATGGGAAAAGACATTGGACAAACAAGACTCCTACAGAATAACAGCCAAGTACAAAAATGGACACAACATAAAAAATGTATAGAAACTATTTTAAAAAGTGTCTAACCATGAAAATATGTCAAGATAATGAGAATTTAGAAACTACCATGAAGGTACATGTCTGGACTACCAGAACTATGGGAGGCTGAAACAAGAAAATCTCAGAGAGAGAGAGAGACAGAGAAAGACCCTGTCTCAAAAAAATAAAAAAGGCCTAAGGATAAAGATGTACCTCAGTGCCCTGGGTTCAATCCCTAGCATGACCAAAAAAAAAAAAAAAAACCCAGCAAAAGGAAATACTGTATCTGACAGGATCACAAATATTAGCAAGTGAAAGTAATAAATACAATGATATGGAGCAACATTAAGTTTTGGAAAACAGTTATGTATTCTTCTTTTTTAGTTTTGTATTCTTAAGTGAAATAACCTGTGACCCAGTTATCCCACTTCATGGTTTTTTGTTTAGTTTTTTTCTAATGGTGCCAAAAACTTTATCTCAAAAGTGTGGAGTAAACGGGTATTAGGCAAGCCAGCTGTGCCAAGCAAACTTGGGCGAAACAAAGAAAGGGTAAAAGCAAAGATAAAAGTACCTGCTGCATGCACACACAGCGTCGGCTACTCTGCAGACTCATGCACAACAGCCCCCTCCCTGCTGTATACCAGATGGAATCACTGCACAGAAGGTATATGTGAGAAACTCATCAGAATCATTTGTAATAGTTATGAGATGAGATGTGTCCCCACAAAATTTTCATGCTGAAGCCCTAACCTCTGATATTTTAGAATATGACTGTATTTGGAGGGAGAGACTTTAAAGAGGTGACGAAGTTAAAATGAGGCCGGTAGGATGGATACTAATCCAACCTGATTAGGCTCCTTGGAGACACGAAGGGTGCATATGCACAGCAGAAAGTCTGCATGTTGACATGGAGAGGAGCAGGTCATGTGCAAACCAAGAAGAGAGGCCTCAGAAGACACCAATCTCACATTGCCTTGATCTTGGACTTCTAGCATCCAGAACTATAAAAAAAAATGAATTTCTTTCCTTTTCGGTACCAGGAATCAAACTCAGGACCTTGCGCTTGCCAGGCAGGCCCTTATGCAACTGAGCTATATCCCTAGCCCATATGAATTTCTGTTTTGCAAGCCACCAAGTCTGCTATTATGCCAGCCTGAGAACACAATACTGGCAACTATTCATTATCCATTGAGAGTCAAATTGATAAATTTTAATCTAGTCAAAAGGATGAAATTATATTGCACCTATGAAAATTAACTTAGGGCTGTGCTCAACCAGAATGAATCTAACAAAGCTAATATTGCATGAAAGAAGCCAGATAAAAAGGGATATATATTGTGTAATTCATAAAAAAGCTCAAAGTACAGCAATACTAAATTTTAGCAGGAACTTCTGCCTGTGTGATCATACTGCTAGGAAACATAAAGAATACAGTTACTTATGATAAAAGTCAGAATAGTGGTTACACTTACAGGTATTGGAAGAGTATTATGAGAACACACCTGCACACTGGCATTGTGGTTGTGGCCCAAGGTGTTGCTGTGTAATAATTTTTTTGTGATCATTTGTGTTACGTGTGTTTCTATGAATGTTTTATATATCATAATAAAGAACACTTGATATTTTGTTTGTATTTTAATGATGAATTTGGGTAGAATCTACATTTTCACAGTGCATGGTTTTATTGTCTAAGAAGAGTGTTATATTATTTATTTATCCAAAGAGAAATTGGCTTTTCCTTGAAATAGCTGATGATTTGGGGTTTTGAAAGACTATATGCATTTAAACCCAGGAATTCCTAGGTCACCCAACTCTTGCCTTATTACCTCAGTGTACGAATTCTGTTTAGGTTTGCAACATGCTTAGTCAGGAACAAAGCAATCATAGCCTTAGGTACGGAATTGAACTGTGCTCTGTTAACCTTCCCTGTTGCTGCTGTTACCATTCCCAAGAACATGAGCCTTGGGCTGGGGATATAGTTCAGTGGAATAAGCGCCTGCAAGGTCCTGAATTCAATCCCCAGTACCGCCAAAAAAACACATGAGTCTCCAGGTTTGTAATGATGGTTCTTAGGTTCCCGGGAGCATAAGACTAATTTTGTCATCTGCCAGACCCATGTTTCTTCTTTAGAATATTTCTATTGATGGACTAGTAATTTTAATTTGATGAGATTTATTATATTAAACAGTGAGTACTTAGCAGGAATGATGGCACATGCCTGTAATCCCAGCACTCATAAGGCTGAGGCAGGAGGATCGTTGCAAGTTCAAGGCTAGCCTGGGCTACAAAGTGAGCTCAAGTCCGGCCTGAACTGCCTAAGTGAGACCCTGTCTCAAAAAGACAAAAATAAATAAATAACAAAATAAAAATCACAAAAATAAATATTGAATTTTTAATATTTACTGTGTGTTCATAAAAAAGCATCAAAATTTTCAGCATTGACTGTTTGGTGTAGTAAATCTAAAAAATAATAACAAATAAATTCTTATATGAATCACAGTGAAAATACCAGTAGCACTTTGCAAAATAAACTAACCCTTGCTTCAGTTATCACACCTAAGGCAGTGTGCACACGATAGCAGCACGTCCCGACGTATTGCTTACACTGACAGCTTTCTTTGTAGGATGTACTTGACATCTCAGCGGTCTTGCTGTTTTGTCAGGAGGTTCTCATTGTATTAAACAGCGTGTAGTTAACAGGAACATAAAATATCAGTAAAATAAAGTATTAAGTTCTTAATATGTATTATGGATTTAGAATAAGCATCAACATTTTTACATCAGGTGTGTACTTGCTTACAAATCTTAGAAGGTAACATCAGAAATAAATCCCTATATAAACTACAATGAAAATACCAATGGAACTCCAGCACAAAAATAAGCCTGGTTTCAATTATTACACCCAAGGCAGTCTTCACGCATGACAACTTCATGTTCCACGCGCAGATCTTGCTCACACTGGCAGCACATGTGCTTAGCTTTTCTTTCGTAGGTGGCAGGCCATCCTTGTCACTTCCCTTCCTGTTTGGTCAGGAGCTTCCTACTATAGAGTACAGTGTGGACTTAGCAGGTAAATAAGACATCAATAAAATACAGTATCAAATATGTAATAAGTCTCAAATACGTAACAATTTTTTTACATAGTTCCCTGGGCAGAAACATTTGTTTCCTCTGCTGTGAATGATCTCTTATGAGCTCCAGTCCCAGTCCTCTAAGAAAATTTCTCTGTGATATTTTGCACTTGCTTTCTTTATAAGCTATCAAACTGTTTATGCCACACGTTAAGGATCCAGTAAAACACAACCATGGGCCAATGCTTTGTGTTTCAAGTGACATCATAGTTGCTTCATAACTCAATATCTCCTCTACTTTTCATTTTGTTGCAGAAAGCTACCATTTCAGGTTCCATTTTGTCAAGGTTTCCCTATCAGTATTTCTGTCATGGTGAAATGCTGATGTCAGCAGTATCAGTTTGTTTTTCTTTGCCGTATATGAGGCCAATGTTATATATTTCTGAAATCCATGGATTATACTAAACAATTTTCTGTTCTGAAATTGCAACATTTCATTAGGAATTTCTGCTTTGTTCCTGCATACAGTTTCTATGCTGGCCTACTTGTGCTCTGTTAGCAAATGTAACATCAATTGGAAACTGGTAAACCAGTTGTCAAATGTCACATTCCAATTAGTTTGGGAAATGGGAGCAACAAGTCTGTTCACATTATTCAGTTAATTACTATATGAACAATGACTTGATGACTGAGTTCCAGGATAAATGTCTAAATTGAAAGATAAGTCTTTTCATCTAAAAGGGCTTAATTTTTTACGCCATATTTTGACTCATCACTTTCCATGAGTCTGTTACATTCCTGTGATCACCACAAGAAATGGTTGCTAAGTGCAGCTGACCTATGAATGCTTTCAGTTCAGCTAGTGTGTTGTAATGATAAATACATCTTTGAATATGGCTGTTGGTGCAAACAGAACATTTTACTTGCGTTGCGGCCTCTGTGTAAAGGCACAGCATCTAGTAGCATTTTGTCTGTTAAAATTTCCAATATTGAATGGCAGTGCTGGCATTTTGTCCAGTACCTTTCATCCCTTGCTATATCTTTTTTTTTTTTTTTTTGGTCTTTTTAAGACAGGGTCTCACTATGCAGTTCAGGCTGGCCTTCAGCTCACTTTGTAGTCCAGGCTGGTCTCAAACATGCAACAATCCTCCTGCCTCAGCCTCCCGAGCACAGGCGTGCACCACCCTGCCCAGCCAGCCTGACGATATCTTTGGACCTAGTTCTAACTAAGAGCTTTCCACTTGGCTGCATGACCATTTTTGCAACATTTTAACTAGTCAGATATGTCCTCACATTGCTGTTTCCTTCCTCATCTGAATCAAGGAGGCCACATGCCCTGTGTCTGTATCAGCGATTCTTGCCCCATGTCACTGTCACAGGAACTCCGGCTCCCATGGTCAGTGTCCAGGTCATCATCCTCCTCACTCTTATTATCGCTGCCCACCCACACTCCTCTTCTGTGACAAAAGCAGGTATTTTACCCTCATGGATCATCTTCGTCACCCACGCATGAACAATCTGATGATTCACTTTTGACCTCCTCCAAAACTTGCAAATCTGGTTTTTCACATGTCATGGCACTGACTTTGGCTACTTCTACCAGAAAAATCAGAAGAAAACTTTTTAAAAAACAAATCCTGGAGTAGTGTAGGTCTACTGGACCCTCTGTGATGCTTGGGTAAACATATGCAAAACCAAGTTACATGGAGCATAAAGAAGGTAAAAGTCCCATTTTGCCACTTTTGCGCACGTGTGCACACCTTGCCATCCATCATACCAAGTGGATAAACACAAAGATTGCTTCCTGTATCTCTCAGAAAGGTATTGAGACACAAAGCTGGCTACTATTACACTAAAGTAAAAATTTATGGTAGAAAAGTGAAGGATAGGACTGCTGGATCCAGTCTTATATCCTTAAGCTATTTGCTCCTTAGATATACTGCTGCACAGTGATGTAGTAGTCTAAAGGGACACTTCTGCCATTTATGGATAAATCGTTACTACTAACCAATGAGATAAAGATTTTCAGAAATTTACTTAACAGCTCACAGGTTCCTCTTCACCATCACCCATTCTCATTTAAGTCTCTCTAACTTTGTGTTTCACCTCTCAGTTTCAGTTTTAATTACAAATACTTAAGAAGGAGGGTCTGAAGTGGGTGGATGTGAGGAGCAGACTAAAATCAGAAAGAATGGTTTAAAGGTAGAAAGTAATGGATAACAGTGTATGAAATCACATGAAAATCTTTAGAGAAATAATGTCTTTTAAAGGAAATAATCTACTTTCTGGAAAGGTTTATAACTAGTGCTATTGGGGGAAAATATATAGACTTTATGTAAGTTTTTGAAAAACAGTGTTCCAAGTAGAAAAAAAAAAGGATAGTGGCTCTACTCACTGGAAGATACTCCAGTGAAAAAGACCTGCAAACATCTTAATTCATGCTCATAGGCTCTGTTTTGTTTTAAAGAGGCAGATTAACTTAAATAATGAACACTTCCCTATTAACTTAATGTAGGATTTGGTATTTTTCTTCTCTGAATAGTCTGGCTTGGTTTATATTTGTACTTACCATTCACCCTGCTTTTATCTCATTACCTTCTACCCTGTGTTTCAGGGGATATTCAAATATCATAAAATTGACATTTATGTCATGGATTACCACTTTATGGAAACAATGTTGATCCTTATATTGTATGGCTGGTCTTCCATTCCCCTCATATACCTGCTGAGCTTCCTCTTTTCTAAAAGTACTTCTGCATACATCAGACTTGTCCTCTTCAACTACGTCTCAGGCACTTATAGTATCCTCATAGAGCAATTATTGAAAACCAGTAAGTATAAAAACTTCACAATATCTTCCCTTCTCCAGAAGACAGCAGTAAATAAACAAGGAGTGGTGGGCTTGTAGATATGTAAGGACATTTATAGACAATTATGTTCTTAATTTTTGGAGAAAGCCTGCACTTGAGTAAGTGAATAGTCTTATTTTGAGTACCTGTGACATTCTAAACATTGTACCGAATCTAGGGTCTTTGTAAATAAGTAATGAGACCCTCCTTGAGATGCAG
The DNA here is from genome assembly GCA_004027595.1 of Dinomys branickii. NCBI lineage: Eukaryota > Metazoa > Chordata > Mammalia > Rodentia > Dinomyidae > Dinomys > Dinomys branickii. Next base: position 96,003 of record PVLD010004846.1, on the reverse strand, counting down.
GTCCTTAGACATGATGCCTCCTTTGTATCCCTACTTCCATAACTCGCATCACATGACTTAAGGAATTTGTTTTGCACTTGATTTTGGGAAGTGTAGGAATATTTGGTCCCTAAAATTCATTTGCCAGGGGTGGGGGTGATGATAGAAGGGCAACTTTCTTAAAAAGAGAAGGTTTCATTAAGAAGAAGTTATCAATAAAATACAGTATAGTGTCATCTTTAAAACTATCATCACTTGCTGGGTGTGGTGGTGCATGCCTGTAATTCTGCATTGGAAAGACTAAGGCAGAAGGGTCACCATGACTTCCAGGCCAGCCTGGGCTCTGTAGTGAGTTCAAACCCAGACTAAACTGCACAGCAAGACCCTGTCTCAAAAAGACAAAAAAAAATTATTATCATTTGATATAGCATTTTGGAATAAGATGAAGAGAGGAAAGAAGGGTGGAGAACTTTGAGTTCTTAGGGGAGATATGCAGTTCTAATCAGGGAAGATTTTATGGTGTCATCATCCTTCTAATTCAGTGAAAAGGCACAAGAAATTCCTCCCATGAAGAAGGAAAACTCCTTATGCACCTAATATACACATAATCGAGCCAGCTTCCTCCCTTCTGTGTCTAGTTCCTCCTCTTCCTTTCTGACTGTGAGGTTTGGGTGTGTAGTTACTAAACTAATCACCATTATGAAGAGATTTAAAAATTACTATTATAATGGTGCCTCAATTCAGGAACTTAATTTGTCCTACAATTTTGGAAAAGAGGGCCACAGTCGTGTTTGTCACTCAAAGCAAAATTTAAAACCAAAAGCACTTAGGAACAAGATGCCACTGTATTACCCTTGGTTCAAATCACCTTATAAATATAAATTTGAGTTTGGTCAGGTTCTTCATCTGTCTCCGTTGTTGCAGAGCTCCTTGGACACAGGCTTCCTACCTCCTTCTCTTACCGGTGACCTCTCATAAGAGAATTCCCCGGATTAATTGAGCACTGGCTCATTATGTGCTCCTTTGCACACTTTTATAGCATGAATATTGCCTTTGAACAAGACTTGAGCCTTGGCAAACCAGACTAAAATAATTTTAAGAGTGATTTCCTGAGTGCTTATGCTCACAAAAGAATCCCCAAATTATGGAAAGCAAACAGGTGTGTGTGCTTTACACACATATTTAAAAGTAGATATTGTTACCTAAAGAAGACTCACCTAAAATCATTTGAACCTGTAAACCTTGACCGAGAGGAATTCTCACTTATTCTGAGGAGTTATAACTTGTGACACTAGAGATGAGCAATGGAGGTAAGGTAAGAGAGGGGCGCTGCTGCAGAAAGTCTAAAAAGATACTTTGAAAGAAATATGCTGCAAACAGTCATTTAGAATGAGGACTCACAAGACCTGCACTTCTCAGCACTGCAACGAACACTGTGAATGACGTTTATTGAAAATAATGAACTGAGAAGAAAGTATGGAATTGGCAAAGGCCAACAATAAATTGAAATCAAGTGCCTTTGGTGGTAGTAAGCAAGCATCAAAGAGCTCATACACATACTCATAAAATAAAACTGGAGGGGCTGTATCTATATGAGAAAAATACTCTCTAAGGTAAAAACAAATGCATAGAGAGGAAGAGGTTTTCAGCAAAACGCCAGATTCAGCAGAGCATGAAGCTGTAATTCTAAAGTTTTACTCCCTTAGCAACAGAGTCTAGCAGTATACATAGTTGAAACTATCAGAATGAGGCAGTCACTTAATTGTATCTACTGAGCAGTACACTAGTTCATTAAGCAGTTAAATAGCTTGAGTTTAAAGTTAAATATAAGAGCACAGAACCCCAAACACATGGTTTCAAGTGTGCATGATAGCATCTACAAACTGACCACATAATGCATCATGGAGATTAGTGTATAAGGACATACCCATTATAAATTATGCAATTAAATTAAAATGTGGGGCTGAGTATATAACTCAGTGGTACAAGTGGCTGCCTGGCAAGTGCAAGGTCCTGAGTTCAATTCCTGGTACCAAAAAAGAAACTTTTTAAATAAAATTTGATAACACATAACTGGAAAAGGAATACACTTGCAAACTTTAAAATACACCTTTTGAGCTGGGCATGGTAGCACTCGCCTATAATTCTAGCAATTGGGAGGCTGAGGCAGGAGGATTTCCAGGAGTTCAAGGCCACCCTGGGCTACACAGTGAGTTCAAGACCAGCCTGAACTATAGAGGGAGACCCTGTCTCAAAAAACCAAATAACTAATTTTTTTAAAAAAATACATTTTAGTAATTAATTTCTTTGAGACAGAGTCTCACTATGTAGTGAAGGCTGGCCTTAAACTCACTTATGTACCCCAGGCTGGCCTCAAATGCACAGTGATCCTCCTGCCTCAGCCTCCTGAGTTCTGAGATCACAGGCATGTGCTGCCACGCCCAGGAAACTTTTAACAATTAATAAGCAAAAGAATCAGAGGAGAAATTTAAAAACATTTACAACTAAAGAGTAGCATAAATACTCTGTAGCAAAAATTACTTGGGGAAAACTATAGCTTTAACTATTAACATTGTAGAAGTTAAACTTACCATTCAACTTAAAAAAGCTACAAAGAATAGCATAACATACTTAAAGAAAGTAGAATGATGAATAAAGGCAAAAATGAATGAAATAGAAAATAAATATATAGCAGAGTACCAGCAGAACCACTAGTCATTCATACAGCAAGTAGGTCACAAAAAAACCCACCACGTGTAAAAAGACAACAGAAGTACAGGGTGTGCGTGCGTGCGTGCGTGCGTGCGTGTGTGTGTGTGTGTGTATGCAGTTATACCCTTGGAAATATAAGAGAATATGACAAATTTTGGCCAACTAGTAGGAAAACTTAGAACTGTTACACTTCTAGAAAAATATGATTTACTAAGTCCAACTTAAAAATTAGAAAATGTGAATTATACTTGTGTAAAACCATTCAATTAGTTAACAGTCAAAATTTTGTTTACAAAGAAAACACAAGGACTTCACCAAATGACTTTTCAAAGATCTACATTGTCAGCACTAAGTCTTATCACTAGCGGTGAATTGGAACAAACTCACTGGGAAGTACTTACACTTCAAAGATAATCATCTGGTTTTTCACTCCCTGAGGTGGGTTTGATCAACAGGGGATTTCTTTGCTGAAGAATGGTTTATTATGTAACTACTCTTATTATCCTTTTAGAAGCAGAATCCATTTCTAACACCACTCAAAACTTGATACGCAATGCACTGCTGGTCTTGCCCAACTACAACCTTGTGAAGTGTATCAGCGACTACACGGAGGTCTACAAAGTGAAGATAATGTGCACCCAGAACAATGTTCATTACCTACTCAACTGTAGTAAAGAAAGTAGGTATCTTGAAGATCTCTAACTCTCTAGGAAGTTAGATTCAGCCCCGACCAGGGGAGGGGTGATGAACCTCCTCATCTTTCGGTTGAGAACATATGCTTTGTTATATAAGTTATTTTGCAAGCTTGGGGAACGTATTTTTAAACATTGTAAAGCCTCAAAAGTATGTACAAAGTGAGTTTAAAGTAGTTATCAGGTACAGAATGAGAACAACTAGTAATTGTCAGGCTAGACCACCACGAGTAGTGACAGAGACCACCGAGACCGGCAGGATTGAAGAAAAAACCAGTATCTTTATTTAGGGCTGGGTGCAGCCTGGCCCAGGGCAACAAAGCCCTTGCCTCTGAACAAGGGAAGAGAATATGTTTTATAGACAAAGCATGGGAAGGGAGTCCCACCGAGATAGATGGAAAACTTTAAGCTTCTTAGGGGTCATTGTTGGATCTGGTGCCTCTAGGGGGAGGGCAGTTTAGGGTAACAGTGATACTCTGCTAATTTACAGCATGACATTCTGTGGACTTACAGTGTTTCCTGTAAGCCTGAAAACCAGGCCTGGGAACCTTCTTGATAAGCAGATTCATTTTATTCTCTTCAGCTGAGTAAGGGGGCTTTTCTGTTTGAACACACGGGTCTGTCAGAGATTTTTCTCTTCAAGTTGGGTGGGGTACCATGTGGAAGACCTCACAGTAATCAGCTATCTATTAGCTTTATGGGTATTATTTTAAATTTTCATAACCATCTCAAGTTATCTGATTTTATACTCATTTTCAGTGGGCCAGAGATACAGCTCAGCAGCACAGTACCTGCCTGGCAAGTGCAAGGTCCTGAGTTTGATTCCCAGTTCCCCTCCCCCAAAAGATTTGCATCTCTTATACTCATTTTCAGGAAATTGACTTTGCACCCAACCCCCACATCATTCACAGCCCATTAGAAACAGAGACACACAGGTGAGTGGTAGGCAAGCGAGCAAAGCTTCATCTGTGTTTGCAGCTACTCCTCATCACTTGCATTACTGCCTGATCACTGCTCAGTTCAGTGGCGACAGTAGGTTGAAATAGGAACCTGAACCCTCCTGTGGACAGTGCACCCAAGATGTCTTAGTTACTTTTCTCTCATTGCTGGGACAAAATACCTGACACCCAGAATTAAGGAAGGAAAGGTTTATTTAGCTCACAGTCTGTGGAGGTTTCAGTCCATACTTGGCTGGCTCCAAGGCAGAGTGGCACATGGCAGAGGACAACAGTCCAGGGCAGCAGAAAACAGCAAAAGCAGCAAGAGCAAAGAGGGAGGAGGAAGAGCAGTCTTTTTCCCTCCCTTACGCTGTGTGCAGGCTGCCTGCCCCAGGGTGGGCGCAGCGCTCACACCCATACTCCCAGCATTGGACCATGGATCAATCACAAACTCTAGAAGCCGCCCCATGACTGCATGAGGCGTTGTGGGGACATGCAGATATAAACTATAACGCAAGCGGTCTGCATTGCACCCTCCGTATGAGAATCTACTGCCTGGTGATGGTAAGTGGAGCTGAACCACTCACTGGGAGGTGACTGCAAATACAGATTAGCATTAGCGGAGGAGTGACTGCCAGAGGCCATAATAGATTATTTCTGCAGACTCATCAAAATCCTTCATTAAAGTGGCACTTGGCAATCAAGCCACATCTGGTGGCAAGCTTTAGAATGGCAAGTGAGTTCATGCTGTTGAGTTTTGCAGCTGCATCTGGTGTAAGCTTTAAATCAGAACGTGGTAGTTACTTTAGTCCATGGGTGGCCTGCCCATTCTTTCAGTGGCTTCTTGCATCCTTGTCTCACTTCCATCCCTGCACTGCACACTTCTCTCAGCTGAAGTTTTGATAAGCCCACAAGCTAATCCCAATCAAAATGTTATAAAGCACATGGCCCTGAAGAGTCTCTTTGAAAAGAGGAAGACTCAGTAATGAGAGCAGAATACCAACCAAAAAAAAAGATGCATTTAAAAGAAACATGAATCCTATTTCAATTACAGGTTCATTTCAATAGGTCATTCAATTTCTCCAAGCTCATATGTAGCGATCAGCTATCCATCAAAGCTGTGAATCCTCCAAAACTGTTTCACTACATGGAGACAAAGTACCCTGCATTTAAAAAAAAAAAAAACCTTTGGTGTTTTTCAAAAGAAAAAAGTGTTAACATAAAGAACAGAAGCAGTATTGAAGCCACCACTTCCTTAAGTGTGTCTGCACTGACAGACTTATTAGTGGCTAAGTACATTGCTACAGCTAAGAAGCCCTCACTGTTGGTAAGAATTGACCCTGACTACTGCTAAGGACATTTGTTGTGAACTTCTGGAGAGACTCTAGTTCAAAGATGGCACATATTCCTCTTTCAGCTAGCACCACAACCAGACAAATTGAGGAAATAGCAGGACACAGTTGGTAGAGAGGATTAATGATTCACCGTGACATGCAGTCCAGGTTGACAAGTCCAACGGTGTTGACGACAAAGCAGCAATGCTTGCTTTTTTGTGATACATTTTTCAGGAGGTTGTGCATGAGGCTACACTCTGTGTACCTTTGTTCCAGCCAACATGGCAGCTGTAGAACTATTCAGATCTTTGGATGATTGTATATCAGAAAAGCTCAACTGGTCACTTTGTGGGTTTATGTACAAATAGAACATCTGCCATAACTGAATGGCTTACTAGTTTTACTACTGTGGTTAAAGGGGTCACTTCTAAATGTGAGTCTACATACTGTGTCAGCCATACAGAAAGGCTGGCTGGTTAAAACATGTCATCTGAGTTTAACAGTATTTTGCAGGACATGATTAAAATTATTGGCCACATTAAAGTACATGTTCTTAATGTACATTTGTTTCTGCAGCAGTGTGAGGAGATGAATGAAAAATATGTTTTCCATATACAGAAGCAAAATAGCCTTCTACAGGTAGATCGCAGACCAGAATTTTTGAGTTAGAAGAGCCACTCTATAGAGATTTCTTTTAGGAAAATAATTACTACTAGTAGCACATTTCAGTGACACAAAATGGGTCACAAAACTTGCTTACTTGCATGACATAGCCAACCTACTATACAAACTCAATCTGTCACTTCTGGAGAGAAGAACTCTGTTCAAGTTGGAAGATGAAGTGGATCTTCCTTCAAAGTCAAACTGAAAATTTGGGGTGAGGAGTGAACATTGAGATTTCTTACATGTTTTAGACATTAGCAGAGATTTCTAAAAAGACTGAGCCAGAGCTTTGTTTCTCCCTGCTGGTTCTTATCACCTACCTCAGTTTTCAGGTTAGAGCATTATTTCCCAACCACAAAAGGCTGCAAAACTGGGAAGGGATGGATCTGGGACCCATCTGTGAATCAGACTGCTAAGTCAACGTTGTGCTGTAAGAGAATCAACTGCTTGGAATTGCAGATGACAATGGCCTTGCCTTAAAAGTATGTTTTGAGACAACTTCCTATCGCCACATGCTCTGGATTAGAGTCAAGGCAGAATATCCTGCAGCTTCCACAACAACACTGAAAAGCCTTCTTCCATTTCCTGCACCCTACCTTTGTGAAGCCGAGTTTTCTGTAGTGAAAGCAACAGAAACCAGATTATGGAGTAGCTTAGATGTAAGCAAAGCACTCTGGGTGTCACTGTCTCCCCCCACCCCCAGCTGAGAGTGTCTAGCGGCAGGAAAACAACCTCAGGGCTCCCACTGATTCTCCATTATGGGAAGCTGTAGAATTATTTTATTATATATTCCAATGCAGTAAGAGAAATAAAGTACACAATAAATACAATGTTCTTAAATCATCCCCCAAACATCTGTTTAAAAAAAATTATTTCCCATGAAACTGGTCCCTGGCTCCTAAAAGCTGAGAAATGATGCTCTATGTCACACAGCTTTTATTGGACAGAGCTGGGGTTCCTTGTGTGGGAAAGAATCTCTAGGGAAAGGATTTGCTTTGTAATTGTATTATACTTACTTTTGTGATCCTGTCACCACTACAAATAATCACACACACTCACTCGCCCAAACCCTACTTAAAGGAACAGATAGCATCCATTTCCTGTGTCTAATACAGTACCTGGCACATAGAGGGACTAAGTTATTTTTTAATAGGTAGGGGTATGTAGGAAGTAGCAGTTTGGGTTGTAGAGAAAAGTACCAGAAATGAAAGCAACAAAAAAGAGAGAAGTACTAAAGTCTTGTGGAAAAAGAAGGACAAACTACTTTTTAACCTTAGAAATTCCTTATGACTGAACTGTATCTTATTAAGTAATCCTGAAAGTATGTTACTTGTGGTGGGTGAAAAGTGTAGGGAAGGAAAGTGTGCTTAGTAAGCCTGGCCCTACTGAGAACAATCATCAGTGACCTCAATAGGCAGCTCAGTACTCAGTGTAAAATGCGCACAAACAATTCCTTAATTCCATAAAACAGTTTTGAAAGATTTAAAGTCTTTGCAAGTTTTGGCTTTGCATATGTAGATTTAGTATGTTGTTGTAGTTGTTTAATCCCAGCCATCCATTTATTTATTTACATCTTATTATTTATTTATTCAATATTTATTATATTGATACTAATAATATTAATAATATTTAATATTAATAATATTTATCATTTATTTACATCATAGTTATTAGTTTAGGGACATTGAAAATATGTTTTTTGCATTATTTTATATATATTTTTAACACTTATAAATGTTATTATTTCTTAAAGTGTCATTGTTTAGTTGTTGCTGATACAGAGAAATATAAATCAGTCTATATTTGTTTATTGAACTTGCTCGATTAATTTTCATAATTTAAATATAGTTGGTTTTTATATCAGTGAATATATTTAAAGCAGCTGCTAAAACATTTATTTCTTTTCCAGTCCTCATACATTTTTTTGTACTTGCCTGATGCTTTGTCAGAAATATAGTTCAAAGTACTATAAATTTAAGTGGTAATAGCAGACCTCCAGTTTTATTCCAATTTCAGAATGAACATCATAACATTTTACCATTAAGTATGTTGTTTGCTATAGAAACCTTTATCAGATTAAGGAGGTTCCTTTCTACTTCACCTTTGGTTTTTTAAGTCATGAATAAATGTTAAATTTTATCAGATGCTTTAAACTGCTTGTGTTGATGTGAGCACATGATTTTTCTACTTTGATTCTACTGAATTACGTGTTATTCTATTAAATTATATACACTGGATTTGTAATGCAGTTATAAACCAATAAACTTTATGCATTCTACCAGCATTATGACTACTTCCTCTACCCAGGAAAAAGACATTTATAAAGAAACTATGTTTCTCTGTACCGACATACATAGCTTTTATAAACTAAGCCTACAAGTCATCATCCAAACCCACCATCACCATTGCATAGACTGACTGCATTTCATGGTCCATGAAAATTGCAACAGAAAAAGTGGCCAGGGTCCATACAAAATTACTGTGAGAAGAAGACAACACATTTAAGGGTTAAAACATAGACAATATACTTAAGGATTAAAAACAAAACACATAGCCAGGCATGGTAATGCACACCTGTAATCCCAGCACTCAAGAGGCAGAGGCCGATGATGACTGGGATTATCACTGCAAATTCAAGGCTACAAAGTGAGTTCAAGGCCAGCCTGAACTGCGTCATGAAACCCTGTCTCAAAAAGATAAAAAAAGAAAAAACCCACACAAAGCTGGGTGTGGTATAATCTCAGTACTCTAGTAGACTGAGGCAGAAGAATCAAGTTTGAGGCTAGCCGGAACTACATAGTCAAAACAAAGCCAAAACCAAGTAAGAAAGCTGACAAGCACTGCCTCACCCAGATAGTCAAAGTCAGCATCAACACAGATAATTCACTGCTCACAGCAGAGACCCTATTTTTAATGTGATAAAAATACTACAACTTAGTATAAGCACCAAAAAGGACATCACATTTAAAATTAAGAAATATGAATACATTAACCACTTCAGTTAATAAACATGTATTAATATTTGTTCATTCATGATAACATGCATCCTACTAAAGTGTATTGTTAATACCAGGGGAAGCTGGATGAATGATGTGTAGAATTCCTTACACTCTGCAGTTTTTCCTGTAACTATAAAACTATTCTAAGAAAATTTTAAGAGGATGATTTATAATTTTCTTATAACAGGAATTCTGTGTCTTTTATTCTTGAACTTTATTCTCAAGAAAGTTCAAAGTATCAGCTAATGATCAATTTTACCTTGTTTAAAGTATAGTATATTCTCTTTCCCAAGAGTATTTGTATTTCAAAGCTTTCTTCCAATTATCAACTTAATATTTCATACCTCTGAAAGGGTTTGTAGCCTATGTTCTATGTCATGCATTAATTGTTAGGCGTATCAATATATATGTTAACACTCATAGACTTATTCTGTTACCATGCATTATGTTAATTAGGGTCAGCCTTCAAAATTCATTACTACTCAGTGATATTGTATAGCAGGATAGTTACTTCTTGTACTCTAAATACTTTGTCTTGGTTTAGCCTAATCTTTCATTTTCCCTGCGTTTGTTTTTTAGTTGTTGTTTTCTCAGTCTTTGTTCACTGTGCCAATGTTGTGCAGTAGTAGTATTGGTTCTCTCCTTCTCCCTCTTCAGATACAGACAAGAGTATTTACTCTTTGGAAAATCACATGATTGGAAAGTGTTTGATCACTATGAGCATCCTGGGCCTTGTTTTCCTTATCTTCATTTTTCTTTGGGAGAACGCTTTGTGGAGATTAAAAGCATTCATCCACCAGTACATTTACTTTGGTGTTTATAAGATGCTCAAGGAGGTGAGTGCTTAAGCATGGAGCAACGTAAGAGCAATTCTGAAAATGCTCAAAATTGTGCCTGTAAAGTATATATCTGTATGCGGCCACCTCGGTTATAGGGTAAAAGAAAACTCTACTGATTTGTTTTAACTCCCAATCCCTACTACTTTTAGCAAAGATTATTTATTAACTGCAGATACATTGCTGTGTTTTTCTAAAGTCTCTATTCTCTCTCAGGTTGACTTCATAAGAATCCAGCTGATGAAATCATTTCTCTGAATGCTTTAAACTCCTCCAAGATTTAAAGTGCACACTGTGGCATTTTGATGCACACTCTTTACTTTGTGAGCACATTTTCTCTGGCATCCACTTCATTTGTATAATGAACTATTCATTACTCAAAGGAAGCCTAATCCAGTTGTACATGACAGCTGAGGTGATATTCAGAAAGTCTCTTGGAAATCCCTCAGAATTTCCGTTTTGACATCTCTAAAATTATCCCTCAGTTAAGATATCATGAAACAGCTCAGTCTAGAATAGATATCTAAATGACATTTTCCTGCCTTGAAAATACAGGATTTAATTTCTAAGGAATTATCTGGGCAGTCTGAAGATAAAGATGTTCAAGATGAGAGAACAAGAATTCTGGAGCAGCCTCAAGAGTTGCTGAAATCCCCATTGCTTATTAAAGAACTTGTGAAGGTAATATCACATTCAGTAACTACCGTATTCTGGCCTCACACCTTCCCAAGAGTGCACCATTGGTGTCAAGGGCTCACTGTGGTTTTCTGGGATCAATGTTTTCTTCCAAAAGAGTTCTTATGAAACTATCTGAGGTGTTGGTCTATGGTACACTTTAGTGAATTGTGTTCTCTGGATTTTTTTTTTTTTAGATATACTTTAAATATCCAGTAATTCTGGCTGTGAAAAATATCTCCTTTGCAGTCCAAAAGAGGGAGTGCTTTGGGTTACTTGGATTTAATGGAGCAGGCAAAACAACTACATTTGAAATTTTGACTGGTGAGCTTAGTCCTACCTCTGGGGACGTGTTCATTGATGGCTTTAACATCACCAAAGATAACCTAAAGGTAAGATTCTGTTACAGTACAAGATGTGAAAATCTTGGTGATTGGGGATACAAGTAACAGGCAAATGCCTAAGGATAATAGATGGCAACCAGGAAAGTTGTGTCAACAGTACATCTAACAGATGCCAGATAAGGTGCTGTGACGGTATAAGGACAGCAAGACCAGAAATACGACCTGCAGTTCAATTCCAACAGAGGCCTTGATCAGATGCTAAAAGCTCTGCAGCAAGATGGCCTTGGAGAGTGATCACAAATCCAAGCAAGGTCACCAGCCTCTGTATCTCTCTTGGCTTATATGCCACCCAGAAAAGAAGCACACTTCTGAGAATTCTGAGAAAGGAGTGGCCAAAGTTTTAAATGCCATGGCATCTCCAGCAAAGCAAAACCTGGAATACACATTAGATTTAGTACATAGAACCTCATTGGTCAGGGCAGCAAGAACAATTGTACTAGGGTCAAGAGAGTGGTGGCATAATTCTTCCTCCTCACGCCACATGGGCCACGATCATCACAGAATAAGGAGAACAGGGGCAGAGTCTCAACACTGTCGGATACACCGCAGCCTTGTGATCGGCTGTAAATCTAGGAATGTGATTGTATTCTAAAGAACGCTATGATGCAAAAGGGAGTATTAGAATTAACCCAAGTTTGTGAGGAGGAGGAGGATGAAGACATTTCCTCTGTTGAGTAACTCAAACACATTTATACTAGAAGGGGAGAAATTGACTAAGCAGAGGAAAGGGTGATATGTGAAGAAAGGAGGTAAGAGGTTCCTCACGGTGCACAGGACACCTCAGCTCTCCCCTGAGTATCCTTTTCCACACCACTTGCTAGATACCCTGGAGAGACATAAAGGTGGCATAGAACGCTCCCAGTAGCCTGACTGTGTGGAATAAAAGTGTTAAGTGAATTTGGTGCCAGGAGCAAAAGCTGAATTGGGAAGCAGAGATAAGAAACCAGTGTGAAATTTAAAAAAGAAACCAGGCACACAAGCAAAATATGAGCCTTTGGGAATGACTGATTCTGAGCTTAATAAATCTGAGAGAACTTTTTCAAGCTCAAGGGAGTCTCTGAGTTTGCTGTTCTAAAACACTGCCCACATTTTATGTGGCAGATGGTGATATTCTCATGTATTCCAGCCTTTAAAAATAGCCTCTAACACTGGCTTATATTGTGGTAAAAATATATATAACAGAAGGTAAAATTTACCATCTTAAACACCTCTGAATGTAGAATTCCATGGTGTTAAGTACGTTCACATCACTGTGCACTCATCACATTTCCAAAACTTTTTCACGATCCCAAACTGAAAATCTGTACCCACCGAACAGTAAGCCCCATTCCTCCCTTAAGGCTGCGGTGAATTTGACTACACACTAGGTACTTCATATAAGTAGAATCACATATTTGTCCTCTCCTTGAGCATACTGACTTCAACTCACATCCATGTATTAAAATTTCACTCCAACTTTGGGCCAAGTAATATTCCATTTTTTGAGTACATGATATTTTCTTTGTCCATTCATCTATTGATGAGTATCTGTGTTACTTTTACATTTATCTATTGCAAATAAGGATGCTACGAATACCAGTATAAGGATGTGTTAGCTTTCTGTCACTATAACAGAATACATAAGATAATTCACTTGTAAAGAGAAAATATCAACTTTTGGCCCATTGTTTCAGAGGTTCCAGTCAGTAGTCCCTGTTGTTGCAGGGAGCCTGGGAGTTTGTGCCAGAGTAAAGCCACTCATCTTCTGGCCAGAACACAAAAAAGAAAGAGAATCAAAGTCCTGTCCCTCCGCTGTGGGCCTCGCGGCTGCTCCACTGAGGGCCCTGCTGAGGGCGCCTCACGGACTGGACCTGCCCCCATCCATAGCACAGCGACAGGGCGGAGCCGGGCAGTCTGCTGTGAGCATTCATGCTTTTCCACCTCCGACCGTGGCAGTCTGTATACACCCATGTATGTTATAGTCTGAGGCAGCTATATCTCTTCCCAAGGCGAGAGTCCAGGGGTATAGATAAACCCAGGAGTACAGTTATTATCACAGGGAAGATGACTGATTGAGTGGTAGGGCAACGGAGATGAGGGAGGAGAAAAATTGAATGATCAAACGGGCCATCATCTGTGTAACTGAGTAACATGTGAAGGTAACATTATGTAGGACAGCATCCAGAGCTGATTCCCTTCTATGTTCTCTATAATTTTATATTTCCTCAATCGTTTTTGTATTAACAGAAGTGAAGATAACTTTATATTATACAGCATCCAGTGCTAATTCCCTGCTATCTTCTCTATAATTTGGTATTTCCTTTAATGTTTTTGTGTTAACTAATGTGAAGATAACATTATATAATAAAACATCCAGTGCTAATTCCCTACTATATTCTGTATAATTTTGTATTTTTGGTATTGTTTATGGCTTATTCTGATTCATATGTCTCCATTCTTTTGTCTTTAAAATAAAATTTAAAAAAGGAAAAAGTCCGTCCCTGGTGATCCTAGGAGAACCCAGTAGGCCTCATCTCTTGCAAGTTCTGCCCCCACCTAGTAGAGCCATTCTGGAGACAAAACACGTAAGCCTTTGAGAGACATTCAATGTTCAAACCACAGTGACAAATACCTGCTTGAGCCCCTGCTTTCAGAAACTGTCTTGTGCACATACCTAGAAATGGAATTGCAGGATTATGTGGAAGCGCAATTAGGACTGTTTTTGAAACCTTACTGCATTACGCGTCAGCTGCACCATTTATGTTCTCACCAATAGCACTAACTCCCCTTTCTCCACCTCATCACCATTTCTCACTTTCTGTTTCTTTGAAAGCAAAACCCATCCTGACACACACAGGCACTATCATTTCCATATTTGTTAGGGATATTTGTCACTGTTAAGTGCTTGCTGTCATTTTTCTATCTTCTTTGGAGAAATAACTACTCAAGTCCTTTGACCAATTTTAAATTAGATTGTTTTTGTTGTTGTTAACTGGGACTAGTTCTTTATCTATTCTAGATATTAAGGTCTTATTGAATATATGGTTTGTTAGTATTGTATCCCATTTTGTGGAATACATACGCCAATGTCCTTTGGTAGGCAAAGCCTTCAATTTGATGAAGTCCAATTTATCTGATTATTGTTGTTGCTTTGTGATTTTGGTGTTATGTCTGCGGACTCTTTCCCTATGCTTTTTCTAAGATTTGTGTAAGTTGTTTAACTCTTTGGTCGACTTTGAGTTTATTATTGTGTGCAGTATAAAAGAAAGGTCCAACTTTACTCATTTGTGTATGGACGTTTTCCCAAATACCACTTTGTAAAACTTTGGTCAGTATATCTTTGTAATACCTAACAGTTGCATTCATCTTGGGAAATTCATAAGTATGCATATTACATCTTGACCATTTTTATTTCCTCGCCCACCCCCACTGCCCTCACCTCTCCCCCACTTCCCCTGAGCCCCTCTCCATCTGTACAATACAAAGCCTACATCCTGTTGCCTATCATTTCTTTTTATTTTGTTCTTTATTTTTATTTAGGGTTCTTATGTAAGATTAGCCATTTAACTTTCTTTCTCTGATTTCTTTCACTTAGCACTATGGTCTCAAGATCTATTTATTTTTTTCCAAGTGACTCAAATGTATCCTTCTCTATGGCTAAGGTAGATTGATAATCACATTTCATTTATCCACTTATCTGTTAATAGGCATATAGCATGCTTCCAAGACTGAACAATTATGAGATGTGTCATTATAAATACGGGCATGCATGTATCACTGTAATACAATGTCTTTAATTTTGGTACAGCTGGGTCAAAGGGAATTTCTATTTTTAATTTTGGGGGATTCTCCATACTGGATTTCCACAGTGGTTGTATGACTTTACATTCCCACTTACAGTATAAAAGGGTTGCTTTTTCCCTATGATCTCACCAGCATTTATAGTTTTTTGAGTCCTGTATGAAGCCCTTCTTAACTGAGGTAAGGTGAAATTTCAGTGTTTTTTTTTTGATAGGATATTTTATTTTTTATTTTTTAAAAAATAAAAGCACAAAAACATATTAACAAACAGACACAAATTAGCATAAAAAATAGTACAATCACAACTGATCTACAGACAAGGTGAAATTATATCAACAGTGGTTATTGCTTTATCCATTGATATCTTCGAAGTGTAAATATATGAACCCATATACAGACATGCAAAATTGGTCAGACAATTAATCCTCTCAACAACAGAAAAACACAAAAAACGAGGATTTGCGTTTTTCTAATGGCCAAAGACACTGAACATTTAGTCGCATACTTATTGGCCATTGATGCTTCTTTTCTTTTTTTAATTGTCCATTTTTGATTGGGTCTTTATTTACAGGCATCTAATTTTTTTTTTAGTTCTTTATACATCCTAGATATTAGTCTTCTACCTGAAGGCTAGCTGACAAATTCTTTCCCATTTTATAGGTTGTCTTCTAACTCTGTTGATTGTTTCCTTGGCTGTGCAGAAGTTTTTAATTTGATATAATCCCATTTGTTTACTCTTGGTATTATTTCTTATGTAGCTAGAATCCTGTTCAGAAAGTTCTTGCTTGTGCCTATTTCTTCAAGAGTTTTACCAATTTTATCTTCCAGAGATTGAGCGTTTCTGTCTTTATATTTAGGTTTTTGATCCATTTTTATTTGATATTAGAATAGGGTCAGAGATGTGCGCCTAGATTCATTCTTCTGTGTATGGATAACCAGTTTTCCCAGCACTATTTTAAAGAATGTATCCTTTTTCTAGGTATGTTTTTGGTCCCTTTATCAAAAAATCAGATGCCTGAAGGTACCTGCAGATGTTTCTATATCCTCAATTCTATTCCATTGGTGCAGTACCATGCTATTTCTGCTATTGTAGCTTTGTAATGTAACTTCAAACTTGAGATTATAATACTTTCTGCTTTGATGTTTTGCTCAGGATTGCTTTTTAATATTCTGGATCTCTTCTGGTTCCATATAAATTTTGGGGTCTTTTTTCTAGTTTTGTGCCAACTTAATGATTGATATTTTGATTGGAATTTTGATTGAAATTGCATTAACCCTCTATATCATTTTTGGTTATATGACCATTTTTTATAACATTGGTTCTGCCTATCCAGAAACAGGGGATATCTTTCCATTTTTAATGTCTTCTTCAGTCTCTGATTTTCAGAGTACTATAATTTTCATTTTAGAGGACTTTCACTTCCTTAATTAGATTAATTCCTAGGTATGTAGTTTTTTGAAGCTATCATGGATGAGATTATTTTCCTGATTTCTTTTTCAGTGAGTTCATTGTTGGTGTACAGGAATGTTAATGATTTTGTGTGTTGATATTGTATCCTGCTATATTACTAAGAGTCTTCTAATGAAAGTTTTTGGGTCTTTTATATCAATGATCATGTCATTTGTAAATAAAGATAGTTTTATTTCTTTCCTTTTCATATCCTTTTTATTTCTTTCTCTTGCTTAATTGCTTTGACCAAGCATTTGGGTGCTATATTGAACATAAATGCTTAGAACAAAACACTTCGGTCTTGTTCCTAATTTTAGAGCAAATGTTTGAATTTTCCCCCATGGTGCTGGCAGTGAGTTTGCTATAAATGTCTTTGACCAGTTTAAGGTAAAGTCCTTTTATCTCTGTTTTGTCATGGTTTTTACCAAGCAAGTGTATTGGATTTTGTCAAAAGGATTTTTTCTGCATCTATTGAGATGATCAGGAAATTTGTACCTTTCTGGTTATTACACTTAATGATTTATATATTATGAGCCGCCCTTGCATTCCTGAAATGAAGCCAACTTCGTGATGATGTGTGATCTGTTTGCAAGTATCATGTTGAAAAATTTGCATCTGTGTTCATTAAGGAAATTAGGCTATAGTTTTCTTTTTTGTTGAATCTTATTTTAGAATCGTGGTAAGGCTTGCTTCAAGGAATGAGTTTTGCAGCATTTCTTTCCTTTCAATTTCATAGAACAGTTTGAGACTTCTTACCTGAAGTTCTGGTAAAATTCACCAATGATTCCATTTGGTCTTTAGGGTTTTTCTGTTGGCAGTGTTTTTTTACTGTCTGTGTCATTGCCTGTTCCTGATCTAATTAGAGTTTTTATATCTCGATTCAGTTTTTGTAATTCATATTGTCTAGGTGTTTATCCTTTTTTAGATTTTCCAATTTATTGGAACATAGATTTTTAAGTTTCTTGAAATCTGCTGAATTCTGATGGTGTTCATTGTGATTTCACTTTTTTATTTCTAATTGCATTGATATGAGGCTTTTCTATCCTCCTTTTAGCATTATAAGTTCATTAATTTCTGTTCCGATCTTTATAATTTCTTTCCTTCTATAAGTTTTGGATTTGGATTATTATTCTTTTGGTAGGAATTTGAGATATATCATAGGTTATTTATTTGGATTCACTATTATTTGGATTCACTTAGTAAATGTAAGCATTCACATAAATTTCTATCTTAAAACTGATTTCCTTGTGTCCCTTAGGTTTTGACATGTTCTATTTCCACTGTTATTTGATTCTAGGAACTTTTTCCTTTTTTGAGACAGGGTCTTGCCGTGTAGTTCAGGCTGATCTTGAACTCACTGTGTAGCCCAGGATTGCTTCAAACTTGCATTGATCCTCCTGCCTAAGTGTCTGGAGTGCTGGGATTACATGTGCATGCCACCACGCCCACTGATTCTGAGAACTTTAAAATTATGTTCGTTCTTTAATTTTTTTATTTCTATACCCCATTGATTATTAAGGAGTGTATTATTTACTCTCCATGTGTTTGTGTAATTTCTGTGGTTTTTTACTGTTGATTTCTAGTTTCATTCTATGACTGGATAACATATAAGAGGTTATTTCAATTCTTTTGTATTTATATTTAACCATGCTTTATGGCCTAAAATATGGCCTATTTTGGAGAAAGTTCTGTGTGTTGCTGAGAAAAATGTGTATTTGGCTGCTGGATGAAACACTCTGTAGATACCTGTTAAGTTAATTTGTTCAGTGGGGTGGTTCAACTCAGATATTTCTTTGTTATTTTTTCTGATTGCGAAAATGGATATTGAAGTCCCACACTATGATTATATTGTTGTCTATCTGTTCTTTTGTGTCCAATAGCTTTTGTTTTAGGAAGTTGGTACAATAATATGTGGCATGTATATTTTATTTCTTCCTGTGGAATTGTTCCCTTACCAGTATGTAGTTATCTTCTTTGTCTCTTTTGATGAGTTTTGGACTGAAATCCATTTCCTGAAAATAAGCTAGCTACTCCTGCTTGCTTTTGGACTTGTGTTGCACAGATTATCTTTTACCACCCTTGTACTTTCAGTTTGTGTGTTTCTTTGTGGATCCACTGTGGTTCTTGGAGGCAACATATGGCAGGTTTTGTTTTGTTTTGTTTTTTATCCAATCTGCCAATCTATGTCTTTTAATTGGGGAGTTGAGACCATGAGCATTGGTGTTATTATTGAAAAGTGTTTGCTGAATCCTGTCATTGCAATATTTTTCCAATGCTGATTCCTTAGATGTTATTCTTTTATGTAGGTTCTTTGTTGCTGCTGACCTCTCTGCCTCTGTCCAGGATTCATGTCAGTACTTTCTGCAATGTTCATTTGGTGGTATTTATTTCTTTAAGTTCTCTGTCATAGAAAGTCTCTATTTCTCCATCAATTTTAAAGAATAATTTTGCAGGATATAGTAATTTGGATTGGCAATGGAGGGGGTATTTTTTTTTTTAATTTTGAGACAGGGTTTTACTATGTAGTCCAGACTGGCCTTGACGTCACTATGTAGCTCAGTCTGGCCTGCAACTCACAGTGATCCTCCTGCCTCAGCCTCCTGAGTCCTAAGATTACAGGCATATATCACCACACCCTGTTTTGGACTGCAATTTTTAGGGCTTGAAAATTTTCACTGCAAGCTCTCCTGGTCTCTAAGACTGATGTAGAGAAATCTGCTATTGGTCTGGTAAACTTGCCTTTGTAGGTCACTTGATATTTTTCTCTACCAGCTTTTAGTATTCTCTTTTGGTACTGAATTTCCTGGATTTGACTACGATGTGTTGTGAGGAGGTTGTTTTCTGGTCAGGGCTATTTGGGATTCTATATGCCACATTTACCAGGATATTGAATTATTTCCCTACATTTGGAGAACTTTCTTCTATGATTTCATTGAACAATATTTTTCAGTGTCATCTTCTAATCTTCACCTAACTCCTGTCATTCTTCAGCTGCTGAGTCCTGCTTCCATGCTGTCTTATTTTTTTTAGAATATCATTGAGACCATGATTCGATTGGAGCTTTTTAAAAACTTATTTTGCCACCAGATGTGGTGGTGCACGCCTGTAATCCCAGCACTAGGGAGGCTGAGGCAGGAGGGTCACTGTGAGTTTGAAGCCAGCCTGAGCTACAAAGTGAAGTCAAGGCCAGCTTGAGCTGTGTAATGAAACCTATCTCAAAAAGACCAAAAAAAAAATCCCTCATTTTGCCAATCTGTTTATGTATTCATGGTACAATTTTTATAGATCATATGATTTATCTTTTCTTCTGGGTTTCCAGAATGTATCATTTCTTCTAGGTTTTGAAAGTTTTCAGTTTATAACTTCATAATAATTCTTAACAATCCTTTTGTATTTTTGTGTTATTGGTGGTGATATCTTCCTTTTCATCTTGATTTTATTTATTTGGGTCTTCTCTCAGTGTTTTCCTGGTTAGCTGAGCTAAGATTTGTTTCTGAAAACTCACTCTTTGTTTCTTCCCCTTCGTTTTTTTTTTTTTTTCTGGTCTTTGTTATTTCTCTTCTCTCCTAATTTTGGGTTTGGCTTGTTCTTAAGGGGCTGGGGGTATAGCTCAGTGGAATAAGCGCCTGCCTAGCAAGCGCAGGGTCCTGAGTTCAATCCCCAGTACCGCCAAAAAAAAAAATGATGTTGGCTTGTTCTTGATTTTCTAGGTCCTTATCCTACACCCTTAGGTTGTTAATTTTAATCTTTTTTTATATGTAGCCCAATGATGGGAAATCTTTTAGAGCTTTCAATGACACAGCTGGCTGTGACACATGTGTCATAGGTTTGCCACCACTGATAATAGGTTTTACTGCCATAAACTCCCACTAGTACTGCATTTTCTATATATCATAAGTTTTAATGTGCTTTGTTTCCATTTTCATAGGTTTTGAGAAATCTTTAAATTTCTCTTTTGATTTCTTCAATGACCAAAAGTCTGTTCAAAATCGTGCTGTTCAGTATCTATGTATTTGCATCAGTTCTAAAGTTTCTCTTGTGACTGACTTGTAGTTTTGGTCCATTGTACATAAGGGGTTTTTCTGTAGCATCCTAGACTCTAGCTTATAAATCCCAAAAGGATAAAAAGAAAAAAATGAATTTGGGTGTGGGAAAGATGACTCATGTCTTGGTTACTTTTCGCTCGTTGCTGAGACAAAATACCCAACACCCAAAATGAAGGAAGGAAAGGTCTATGTAGCTTAGTTTGTGGAGGTTTCAGTCCATACTGGTCTGGCAGAGGGGCACATGGCAGAGGGCAACAGTTCATGATAGGCCCAACGGCAAAGCCATAAGAGCAAAAGGGAGTAGTGGCAGCAAGAGCAAGCCTCTTCCTCTCCCTTATATTGTAAGCAGGCTGCCCCCACCCGGGGCATGTAGTGCTCACATACTCTCCATGCCCTCTTCTTGCACAGGCTCAGGATGAACACAAAGTAAGTACCCTGGCTCCCTGCTGAGTCACATAGCTAACCTTCTACACTTCTCAAATTAACAGAGTGAACAACATCCCAGAAGGGTAAGGGCACCATCCTTTTCCCCCCAAATGCAGAACTGCTGAGTCATTCAGCCAAATCTCTAGACTCCCCAAGTTGACACAATGTATCAACCATGACAACTCGCCATTGGGACTTTTTTCAGCAACCAGAACCTGGTCATGGTAGTGTAAGCTGGGTAGCCACAAGCACGTGGGCACCTGCCTTCTGTTCTGGCATTTGTGCAAATCCACGAAGAGCTTGCTGTGTTCTCAAAGGGAGGTAACTTGGTCTCCTGACGCTGAAGAGCAGCATCTTTCATTTTTCTCTGTGCTACTATATCCTTCTCCCGTAACGGGGGCGCCCAGTGCTGTGGTCAAAGTCCACTGCTGGACAAAGATGGGTTTTCAAGGCTGCAACCCCAAGGCCAGGATAGTGGAATGTCTTTGGGGTCCCAGAGCAGAGATGGGAATATGCAGGGTTTTCTGATCCTTACAGAAGTCTGCATTTGGACAACAGCTTACTTTTGAAAATGTCACCTAGGTTCAGCAGCCTAGAATTTTGTTGAGAGGTAATGTAAAATCCTTGCAGGTTGCTCACATAAACTAGAATACATGCCTGTGAGGCCTGTGAAACTTCCCAGCAGTTAGGATTAGACGGATGGTGTTTTCTCGGACTCTTTCATTTTCCCTTAAAACTGTAAGGGCATGTCCCCCTTCCCTGGCGGTGAAGCTGGGGTAGCATTGGTTTGGATGTTTTGTGTGTCTTCGTGAGAAAATCCTCTGTGGTCTCTCAGTCTTAAATAAGTTTCTAGTCTTTTGCCGATTTCCAGTATTCAATCGCGGTACCTCAAAATGTAGCTGTGCACCCGCTACCCTGCTTCTTCTTCATGAGAGGTAGCGGTAGGCACCCCGCCTTGTCATTTTCAGTTCTAAGCTGTATTTCATTAGTGCGCTTGTCATCTCCATTTCTGTTTCTGTATTGATTCTTCCATGTTGTGTGCTCTTAGCGGTTCCCACATCGTCCTTTAGTTTGTTTTTGTTGTTGTTGTTGTTGTTGTTTTTTCTTTTTCCAGTGCTGAGATTTCAACCCAGGCCATCATGCATGCTAACCAAGGACGCTACCAATGAGCCCCCTCTCAGACCCTCATTCACTTCCTCACACATCTAAGATGATAGTTTTTGAAACTGTTTGGCAAGTAGACTTGCCACTGGGACTTTTTTCATGGAGAGTTTCTATTTATTTTTTTCCTTTCGATGGGCCATGTTTTCTGTTCGTTTGTGTGGACATTTGTCTCTAACCAAGGGATAGATTTAGACATCATGATCGTGCCCATTCTTCTGGGTTTGCTGGTTTTCTGTTAGTTCTATTGTTATTGCTCACTGTTCAGGGCACTGTTGTTTGTTTTAGCGTATCTCTGTATTTAGGAGCAGCCTGAGGTATAAGTTAGGATCATCTCAGGTCTTTTGCCCAGCCTAATTGAGCACAAGCACTCACTTTTATTACAATTTTATTTGTACATAAGATTTTTTTTAAATAACATCCTAGACTCTAGCATATAAATCCTAAAAGGAAAAAAAGAGAAATGAATTTGGGCATGGGAAAAATGCCATATAGCCCTTTAAATCCACTAAAATCAATTTAGCCATAGGGGATAGGTTTGTACCATGCCAAACCTAGGGTCGTGAACAATCTAGGATCACTGTAAATCAATAATTATTTTGCACCTGAATAAAAATCAGTAGAAATATTTGACTAATTTTTAAAGTAGTACTCGATTTTAGTGTCCTGTTTGTGGACACAGGCGGTAACTTTGCTTTTGGTTCAGCTTACCATGGAAGAAGCTGCGTATATAGATGTCCAGGTTGCACAGTGGAAAAGCACCTGTGGATCTCCTGATCAAAGAGCTAAGCATCTTATACCCTAATACTTCTCCAAACTGAGTGGGCTCTAGAACTTTATTCCTGCTTCTTCCTACTCAAGATTATTAGAACTGAATTAGGGAATCTGTAATTCTAAGGTGTTACAATAGGTCCAACATTCATAATTTTTTTAAATTTTTATTTTTAAGACAAAAGAACCCAGAATAACACAGAAACAATACAGAAAATACCAAATTATAGAGAAGATAGTAGGGAACTGGGACTGGATGCTGTATAACATAGTTATCTTCGTATTTGTTACAACAAAATCAGTAAAGGAGATACCAAATTACAGAGGAGACAGTAGGGAACCATCACTGGATGCTGTATTACATAGTGTTGTCTTTGCATTTGTTAACACTAAAACAATAAAGGAAATACCAGATTACAGAGAAAATAGTAGGGGGTGACCGCTGGATGTTGTATTACAGAATGTTATCTTCATCTTTATTACTCAGTTATATAGATGATGGCTCGTTCAATTAATCAATTTTCTCCACTTCACCTCCGTTGTTCTACCGCCCTGTCAGTGGTCTTCCCACTGGTAATAACTGCACTTTTGGGTTATTTACTCCCTCATGCTCTTACTTTGGGCAGAGACTTGGCTGCTTCTGAACATGCTGTATAATACGTGGGTGTGCACATATTGCTATGGCGGGAGGTGGAGACCATAGACGCGGACGCGCTGACAGAGCCTGGCGGTTCGCTGTGTAGCCCCGCCTACCCGACCTGACAGCCGCCGGCCCTTAGGGCCTGCCAAAAGGTGCTTCTCCACCTCCTGCCAACGCTCATAATTTTACACCTTCTTTTAAAAAAGAAAATTCCTGACTCTTAGAAGCGTGGCCTGGAGGACTGCGGGTATTCCGTCTCATCTGTGGATGTCTGCAGGACAAATGACCTGCGTTTTTACTTAAGGCAATTTTTGTAATTAGGTGAGGTCGAGAATTAGCTATTGTCCTCAGTTTGATGCTTTGCTGGAGTATATGACTGGGCTGGAAATAATGACCATGTACGCCAGAGTCTGGGGGGTACCTGAGCACCAGATCCCACCGTACGTGAGCAAACATCTGAAGCTGCTGGAGCTGGAGCCCCACGCCAACCATCTCATCAGCACCTACAGGTGAGTCGTTGCGCTGCCGCAATTTTATTGCTGCGGCTAATCTTGCAGCGCTTCTCTATGTTCCTGATGCCTGACACGAATGCCCACAGCTCCATCTAAACCCTGCTGTTACACAGATACCTAATTGTAAGACAGTCTAATGTTCTGCTAAGTTTCAGATGCCAGTAATAAGGCAGATGCATATCTTTCCATGTCTTTACTTTTTGAAAATGGAA
Source organism: Dinomys branickii (assembly GCA_004027595.1). Taxonomy (NCBI): domain Eukaryota; kingdom Metazoa; phylum Chordata; class Mammalia; order Rodentia; family Dinomyidae; genus Dinomys; species Dinomys branickii. The sequence goes on along the minus strand of PVLD010004846.1, from coordinate 71,773 downwards.
CTCAAAATCCCATTTGAACTAGAGCCTCTGAATACAGAAGGGAAGTACCTTCATCCTGGTGTTCCTATGCTTATCTTTTAAGCAAAGAGTAATGTAGGCCCTTTGAATTACAGTGTTTATATACCTGGAAAACAATGATACTATAAGAACAAGTAAATACATGGCAAAATCAGACACATAAAAGTCACTTCTCTATATCTAAAGTTAAATGAATTGTGATGTGCGTATGTATGTATGAATGCACGTGTGTGCGTGTGCATGTGCGTGTGTGTGTGTGTGTGTGTATACACTTGGGCCTGCTGCCTTGTTAAAGTCATAACTAACCAGCACTGTAGATTTCCCATTAAGAATTTAAGTGCTTGTTGGAACTCTCAGCATTTGGGGTGTTTGTGCTGAGTCTCTCCTGTAACTGATGTGTGTGCAGCCCTTTCTCCCACCTTCTTTCCCAACTATCAACCATGAAGTGGAGGAAACAAACGTAGGCTGAACATTGCTATCGCCATCATGGGAAAGCCCTCGGTCATCTTCCTGGATGAGCCATCCACTGGCATGGACCCAGTGGCCCGACGCCTGCTCTGGGATACAGTGACCAAGGCCCGTGAAAGAGGACATGCTGTCGTCATAACATCTCATAGGTGTGGTTCACTGGGAGGCTTGACTAAGGGTTGGGAGTAGTTTTAGAATCCATATGAGGGAATTATTTAGAGCCAGGAATATGGTACTGGGCAATAAAGTTTCTTGTGTATATGGGCTCCTCGTAGGAATTGGGATTCATAGAGCCAAGAATACTCGGTGGATTTTTAAAAATCAAGAAGACAGGAGTTCAGGAAATGTACTCACTTGAGAAGTGTGTACTCTGTCATTTATCGTTTTGTAAATATGCACTTCCCAACTCTGAGCTTAGTGATTGGCAAATGCAAGTTCTCATGGAAAATACAGCCACAGAATCCTGGCTGTGACTGAAACAAACACTGTCCTCCAGAGGGCAACTTCCCAGTCTTACACTGGTCTGCTCTCTCGTTCTGCAAGCATGGAGGAATGCGAGGCCCTCTGCACCAGGCTAGCCATCATGGTGAAGGGGAAGATCATGTGTTTGGGCAGCCCTCAGCACCTCAAGAACAAATTTGGCGATATTTATATCCTGAAGGCCAAGTTTAAGACTCCAGACAAATTAAAGGATTTTAACAATTTCATCACAATGACATTTCCAGGTAAACTGCTTCTTACCTTTGTTAGAGATCACCATCTGTATGATTTGTGTCCTCACTACCAGCTATTGTAGTTTAGGTCTAAAACGGCCCCAGAGCCTCCTGTGTTTGGGAGGTGACTGGTTGACGGGGGCGCTGTGGCTAACTGGCTGTGAGGAGGTGACCTGGATAGAAGTCGCAGGTCAGGGGCATGACCTGGGGGTAGACATCTCCCTCCAGCCTCCTCCCTTCACTCTGCTTCCTGGCTGCCTGGCTGCTGTGACTTGAGCAGCTTCCCCTTGCCAGGCTCCCCGCAACACCAGTTCTTCTTGGAGCCAGCCAGCCATGCATGGACTGAAGCTTCTAAAATTGAGACCCAAAATAAACCCCTTCTCCTCTCGGCTGTGTCTGCACAACAAGGAAGGTGACTGAGACACCAGCGTGCTGTGACTTACTCATACTCATTGACCTTCCGTGATGTTCCTTTGGGAATATGTGTTACTACAAACCTCTTGTGACAAATTATAATAAGTTTACAAAAAGCAGGGATTGTCACCTACTGAAGTGGCCTTGTATCACCTAGTAAAGCAGATCATATTTTTAGCATAATTCCCAATTATTTTCACATATTACCCATGCAAAGTTTTAAGAGTCACACACACAAACACACACACACACACACACACACACTAAGCATGGAAACCTGACATTTTGCTGCCTTGGCCAGGATATGGTTTTGACATGCAAGCAAGATGCAGTAAGTGCCGGGCGAGGTGGTGCACGCCTATAATCCATCTCAGCACCTGAGAGCCTGAGGCAGAAGGACAGCCTGGGCTACATAGTGAGTTCAAGGCCAGCCTGCACTATATAGCAAGACCCTATCTCAAAAAAAAACAAATACAAACAAACAGAACAAGATCTAGTATTTTGTTCCTCTTAATAATCTCTCTGGTTCTGAGGGACAAATTCAGTAAACCCCTCCTTATCTACATGGCGCAGCACAAGCAACAGCAGCGATTTCTTTTTGTCCCTTCCGGACCTCTCCTTCCTAAATGTAAAGCACAGGCATGAGAGGGACTTTAGTAACTGTGGCTCTTCAACTTAGTTTTCACTTCGGTAGGCTGAACAAAATATAACGGAAGTATCTGCTCTGAGTGAAGCTAAGGAGTTAGAATCTTATTTTCTAGGTGATGGACAATAACATCATTGATTATACAGTAGAAATGGAGATTGGAAAATAGGTAAAAAAAAAAAAACGGTAAAGCAGAGGTGGAGAACAGAATTAATCACAGGGATTATGATGTTCCTACAAAAAATGCAGATGGGTATGTCACACATTCACTTGGCAAACATTATTCAGTACTCACTATATCCAAGTTTTATTTGATGTGGTACCTAAATCATCACAAAGAAAAACTGAGACCAGAGAACTTCATTTACAGTGAGGTGTCCTAGCAACTTGTCCTATTTTAGTGGGGACAGGAAACACTGACCTCTCTTCAAAACTGTGGACACAGCATTTTAACAAAAACGTGCATTTGAGATGCATTTGCAAGTACAGGAGGGCTGATGCTCAGTCCTTCCTGATGTCATTCTTGAGAAAATAGCTAATTAAGTAGGATGATATAAAAGGAAACTGATATTTTGTATTTAACTCCAAAAGCACAGGCAACAAGAGCAAAAATAAATGGGAACAAATATAATCAAATGGGACAGCATCACAGTACAAAAAAAAAAAACCCTCTGGACATCCAAGGAAAGAATCAACAGAATAAAGAGGCAATCTGTAGAATTGGGGAAAATATTTGCAGAACATCCATCTGAAACAAGTGTCCGTTGAGGAATGAGGGATAAAAATGTCATATAAATACACAATGGAGTACTACTTAGCCTTAAAAAAGGAAATATTGCCATTTGTCGCAACATGAACGAATGCGGGGGACATTATAGTAAGTGAAATAAGCCAGAGATAGAGAGGCAGATACTGCGTGATCTTTCTTACATGTGGACTCTAAAAAATTGAGCACCTAGAAGTAGAAAGTAGATGGGTGGTGACTAGAGACTGGGGTGCGGTAAGGTAGGGGAGAGGATGGATAAGGGGTGCAAAATTTTAGGTAGACAGGAATCCAGACCTATTGCACAACATGGTGACTATAGTTAATCCCTTATTATATTATTGAAAAATCCCTAAGGAAATAGAATTTGAGTGTTCTAACCGCACATAAACCCATACACACGCTCAGATATGTTAGCTTCATTTAGTACTTCCACATGTATACATATATCAAAACCACACGTTGAACATAATGAAATATATATATTGCAAAAACAAGACAAAAGAAATGCCCACAATATCAATGTAAGTATTACTAATCTGGGCTATTTTCATAGTGTATGGAGCCTGGGAAGTTACACATGAGAGTGAATGAGTATTATTTGACCTAAATGATCAGTGCTGATTTTGAATCAGTCATTAAGCTCTGTGTTGAAATATTTCTCAATAAAAAACTTTGCATGATTGTGGAGATCATGCATTAAGATTAATATTAAGGACATCTGCCAGTCATGGTGGTACATGACTGTCATTCCAGCACTCAAAAGGCTGAGGCAGGAGGATCACTACAAATTTGAGGCCAGGCTGAGTTACAGATTGAGTACAAGGCAAGCCTAAACTGTATAGCAAGACCCTTTCTGAAAGAAAGACAGAAAGAAAGAAAGAGAAAGATTCATATACCCTTAGAGATGTTTTTATTAAAAATTTTTAATCCAAGTAAATTCAATTTGTAATAATTGTAAATTTTCAGTGATAAGAGTAAATCAATCTGTTCTAAATCAGGACGACAGACCACCCCTTTCCCTCTAATTCCATTGGTATATTCTTACTTGTGAAAAGCAGAACACAGAACCTGACTTGGCTGATTCCTACGTATGACCTCTTCCTTTCGCAGGGAATGTGGCAGCCTTGTTCTCCTCCTCCCATGCAAACACGCTGTGCATGCACAACAGCCAATAGGAAGCTCTTCCCAGTTCCTATTCTCAGCCCTACTGTTAAGAATAAAGTCTTGTAGTCACACTGCAATTTTTTATGGACCAGTGTATTGATCATTAATGGCAAGAAAGCAGGGTTTTTTAAATTAATATATTTTTAATCTTTTAAAATTTTTTATTGATATATAACTAAGAAACTGACTGATGGATTTATGCATAAGGTCACTCATTCCAAAAATGAATACGCAGTCTTTGCCAGGCACCCTTACGGCCTCTGAGTGCTATACGAGAAATGCTAGATGTCAGCTCTGCCAAATTTGCGTTCCCCAGAGTCAGAGAATGAGTTCTAAGGGAGAACAGAGGTTAAGAGTAGGAACATTTATTGGAGGAAAGCAATGGAGAATAGGAATAGCTCCTGCAAGACAGGAAAAGTCCCGAATGGGTTGCCTGACAGAATTTTTTAAAGTCTCAGCTGAACAAGTCACACACGCCTGTGATTCCAGCCCTCTAGGAGATGGAGGCAGCAAGCCAGTGAGTTCAAGCCCAGCCTGGGCAACTGAGCGATTTAAAGGGACCCTGTCAAGGAAGGGAGGAAGAGTGGGGAAAGGAAGGAGAGAAGGGAAAAGAGTGGATAAATGGATGGATGGCTCTGAGGAGTAGCTCAGTGTGAAGACTGCAGAGAAAAAAACTCTTAAAGACTTGGGTTTTCCTTCTTGGGCACATGAGCGGACAGTTTACTCTGCTGCACCTAAAAGCCTGCCCTCAATAATCACTATGATTTATACATAATAAGACATTTCATCAGGAATAAGCCTGAAAGCATTAACCATGCCATATAAACCACAGCGAGTGGGTTACGGGGTCATATCCCCTTCTGTATAAGTCCCATCTAGTCATCTCTCTGCTGTTTATATTAAGTAGATGTCACAATATCCCGACAAGTTTAAATGAAATCGGTAAGAGTATCCCTCCGTCCCATTTCTCTTCCTTAGGTAGTATCTTAAAGGACGAGAATCAAGGGATCGTTACCTACTCCATCCCAAGAAAGGACAACAGCTGGGGAAAGGTGATGGTAGAAACAGGGCCCTTCTAGCATTGCCCCAACGACGCAAAGTACTTGGGGTTCGGGCGTGTGGAGTGGTGCCCTGGCACTGCAGAAGCAGCAGAGCCTTTAGGTTACCGTTTAAAAACTTCTGGAGTTTAACTGCTTTGATTTCTGCTCCTAAACCCCACGACTAATCCATGTTCACAAAAAACAGTGGAGACACAGAACTGTTTTCTCTGTTCCCAAGTTACCTGTTCCCTCTGCTTTCTCATCTCCCCCTTCGGTGCCCGTCATCCTCTGGCACAAACTTGACAGTATCAACTCACAGTATCTGGGGGAGAGGAGAGGCTCATCCGGGTGGGGGCTGGAGGGGAGACTGCAAAAGTTAACTGCACGTTTTTGTTGTTGTTGAAGGTGTTTGGCATTTTGGAGAGAGCCAAAATGGAATTCAGTTTAGAAGACTATTCCATTGGTCAGATGACCCTGGAACAAGTCTTTCTGACCTTTGCTAACCCTGATGACACAGAACAGGACTTTGAAGAAAAGGTGCCGTGAGATGCAGCTGCATCCAGTGACTCTTACCTCTCTCTTCAGGGATGCCTGGACATCCCTGTGATTGTATATCTTGATGTCAGTATTTTATGTAATAAAATAAAATTTCTCCCCAAGGAAGAAAGCTTGTCCTGTTCCGTGCAGATTTAGACAAGTGGCCTATGCATCCAGCATGTGGGAATCTCAAGAGGCTTGTTGAACTTCCTGGTTTCTTGCCTCGAAAAACTAAAAAGCAACATTTATCAAGGTGAGGATGAGAACCTATTCCCGAGTATTCTGAACAGAATCATCCAGAAATGATGACGCTGTAATATGAAAGTGTCTGAAGAAAAAGAGCATCATAGCTTTAACAGCGAGTGAGGTGTAATAGGAGCAGAAGCACGGGAGCAAATTAACTTTCCCATAAATACACACGCACCCATTTTTATTCCTCAGTCTCATTTAAATCAACATGAAGATCTGAGAAGTGAGTAGTGCTGTTTCCCTGGCTGACAGTAAAGGTGCCCTGCTTCAGCTGTGAACACATCGTCAGACAAAGAGAAGCAGTGCATGAAGTAGTTCACTGGAGTACACGAACCAAAGGAAAAGTTTAATTTAAAATAGGATGTTTGCTTTCCTTCTCCTGGCTACACTCTAACAAAGAATAGGAAAAAATTAAGCCAAGAGGGACAAAGATTTTCTTCTGATTACTGTCTAAGTGGATGGAACACCCCATACGCAGTTTCTTACATGCTTGTTGGGGTATTGCCCTTTCTGGGAAGGTGAGCAATTAACTTCGTGTAGGACTCAAGATAGAGTTAACGAAGCTGCTCTGTTTGGGGTGGTTTGTTCAATGGTTTCAACCCTTAATGGGATACTGTCAATGAGAAAGCAATATCCGTAAGATAGAATTTGAGTTTATTTTTATGATGTGTTTAAAAATATAAAGTTTCAAATTAAATTAAATATATAGCGTTTTCTGGCTACCCAGGCTATGTGACCTAACTGTAAATCAACAGAAAGTTTTGACTAGTTTCTAAAGCAACATATTTCTGCCTCTTGTTTGTGAGCATAAAGATTTATCAGGCAAATGGAAAACAAAGACATATGTGCTTCTTTAATCATTAATTTTTTTATTTTGTAGAAAAAAGTAAAACAAAGTTTCATGACAAAATGATAGAGTTGAAGGAGAATAATATCACTGTTTACTACATTGCATATTGTTAAAGTAGTTACTCCATAAAGATATGGGCATTAAGAAATTCTCCAAATAATATTAGCACAAACCTTTCTTTTCAATGAACTAAGAGAAACTGATAGTATAACTGTCTTGTATTTTTTTCGTTTTCCCTTCCTTGCCCCTTTCCCTCGTCTTAGTTCCTTTTTCCTTTTGCTCAATTTCTTCCCACTTCACAGTATCTAATGTATATTATGGCCCTTATTTACTCTTTCAGTTTCTCACATCATGGAGAAAATATGATGTTTACACGAGTCTGTTTTATTTCACGCATGAGTATGGTCTCAAGTTGCAGCCATTTACCTATAAAAGTCTCGAGTTTTTCCTTCCTTATGGCTGAGTAGTACTCCATTATATAAAAATACCACATCTTTTTTACCCATGCCTCAGTTGATAGGAATTTGGGTTGTTTCCAAGATCTAGCTATGACAAACTGTGCTGCTATAAACATGGGTGCACATATATCGCTGCAGTATGATGTTTTTAATTCTTCTGGGAAGATAGCCAGAAGGGGAATAGCTGGGTTGAGTAGGAACTCTAGTCCTAGTTTTTTTTAGGAATCTCTGCAGATTTCTGCTGTGCCAGCTTCTCTTACTGAAGCCTCTTCCACGTCTGTCATGCTTCCTCTTTTCTTCATAGGCCTAGTTCTCATTGCCCTGTTCAGGGTATCCAACAGAAACCAGTTTGTCCTGCACGGACAGTTTCTAGCTCAATTTGTGCCATAAGCAGAGTTCTTTAAAGAACTCTTTAACTTAAGGTTCTTTAACTTTGCAGAGTTCTGCAAAGCCAGATGGCTATGCTCTCCCCTGGCATGCCTATCTAAAACACAGTAAGCATGACGTTTACTAGGTATTTCCAGTTACTTTTCCTATAAAAAATAAAATGGACACTAATTATGATTTTCATGTTTTAAAGTTGTCTTCGTCCTTAAACTATTTGGATATAGGACAGCACAGATGTGGCTTAGGCACAGGACAGAGTGCTTAACCGTGTGACATAGATACAAGTGGTATAGAAACTTGGGAGAAACAGATGCTAAAACGGAGGGCTTCCCTGAGGGGGTGGGACTTTCGCTGGTTACTTAGAATAGAACCATTCCCATGTGACTGGTTTAATTTTCACTAACAATCATTATCTTGAGGCACTATTTTCCAGGCACTGTGCTACATGCTATGGCTATAAAGGTAAATAAGACCTGATCCTCGACTTTCTGAAGTCTGATGATTAAGGCCGATTCATAAACAGAAAAAAAATATCATATATAGATACAGACATATATATCAGGGCACACATACACATCTAGATATGTCTGTATGGATCACTTACAGGCTAAAGGCTAATGAGATATGAGACATGGTTGGAACCACTCCAGTTGTAATAAAAATTATTTTTTGAGACAGGGTCTCACTATGTAGCTCAGACCAGCCTTGCCTAAGCTGGCCTCAAACACACAACAATCCTGCCTCAAGCCTCCCGAGGCTTGACAGTCATAATGAAATTATGTCATTTTATTTTTTCATCTCTGGGCAAACCTCAGGAATATTCGCTCGAGGGTGATCTGACTACTGGAATAATCCAATCCATATTCATCTTTGACTGACCCCCAATGTACCAAATACCTTTGGGGCAACGGAAGAATTCACTAGGTTAACAAGGACCTTCAGAGGGACAGTTGAGGGAAAATCCTGTGTTAGAGAGAGGGCAGCTGTGTTCACCCTTCCCTTGCATAGACTTCAAGAGTCCTTATGAAGCCAATAGATTAGAGAGGAAGAGCTTGGCTCACCTAACCTTTTGTTAATGTCAGCTTCCTGTTTGTTAATGTGAGACTTTACAAGCCTCATAACTGCTGACACAGAACTCATCTATGCCCTCAAACTACAAATCACTCCTAACAGGCCAACATGAGTTGAGGCTAAGTCATATCTTATAAAACTACAGTGGGTGAGAGGTGGGGAGAAATGATACTGGCTTTACAGAGTCCTGCACCTGAGAAAAAGAATGCATTCCGGGCTGAGAATTAGTTCCTGAGGGAAATAGGTTTGACTGGTTCTCCTCTCAGGAGCCCAAACAGAGAAACAGCTTGAGAAGCAGCCAGTCTTCATTAATCAAATTTGGATTTGGGAGTAAGAATGAGAAATCAAAGAATGAGAAACAAGAGAAATGAAGGGGCCTCTCTTCGGTGGTTGGTTGTGTGTGTGCATGTGCACGTGTGTATACACAGAAGAAAACGAGGCAATGTAAAGGCAAAAAGGACTTTTGGAAGACAAGGATGGGGAGCATTTAGGCAGCAGAATGAAATGACTAAAGCGGGAGGGAGCCATTTTGAAAAGGTTTTTGACAAAATGAATAAAGATAATGCCGCTCCAGGTAATGCCCCTGCTGATCGCTTATCGATGTATCTGGCCGTGAGGTTAGCTTTAGCACTGCCAAGCTGTTATGGTTTGTGTCCTCATGTCCCCCCAAATCCTCATGCAGTTATTTGGTGGCTTTTAGAGTTTATGACTGATCCATGAGCCAATGCTGGGATTATGGGTGTGAGAGCTATACCCTAGGGCGGAGAGTGTATATGTAAGGGAGAGAAGGAGGTTGCTGGCTGCCATTCCTTGCTTCTTGCACTTGCTGCTTTGCTGTGCTCTGCTGCCATGAACTGTTGCCTTCTGCCATGTGCCACTTTGCCTCAGAACCAGCCAAGTAGGGACTGAAACCTCCACAAACTGTAAGCTAAATAAACCTTTCCTTCCTTCATTTTCGGTGTTGAGTATTTTGTCTCAGCAACAAGAAAAAGTAACAAAGACACAAACAAAGGAGAATCAATCCAGATGAACCTTCAGACACCCCTTGAGAAGCAGTATACAGTTTACATCACAACAGACAGAGGCCGGCTCACTGTACTAAATGGCTCCTCTTCTTTGGTCAGTGAGAAACACTGGAAACTGAACAAACCCATGGAACTTTATTACGCCCCAAGGAGCACAAATGAGATTTTAAAACCCAATTCTGGACTGAACGTTTTTTATAGCCTAATTCTTTAATATTAAAGATGTACCATCATTACTTTTATGGGCAGATCTTGGATATGTTGTTCAGCTTCCTTTCTGAGCCAGAGTCGTTTACACTATTAAATTTACTTTCCCTTAATTTAAGATTTACTTTTTGGAAGGGACTGCAGTTACTCAATACTTTTTCTTTCCTTTACAAAAAATATATCTACGTTGCATGCTTTCACAAAGTATAGTTCCACTTGGAGTACCCTTTGGCCCAGGAAATTTTCATAGTCATGTGTTCTTAGGTAAAGATTCACTTGGCTGTCATTTTCCCTCCTCCCTCAAACGTTTTTAGGCCTATGGAACGTTACATACAGTAATAGGTATTACAACTTCCCCCCCCCCAACCCAGTACAGATCAGTTGGGTTCTTGCTGTACCCTAGGAAGGAACAGCAGCAAGAATGAGGGAAAAACAGACAAGAGACAAACGCTGGGATCAGGAGCAGGAGAATGTGTATTTATACTCTCCAGAGGTTGGTTCACTTCCGCCTCACTGCCCAGCATCAGTTAACCAACGATTATGGCTTGTTTCTGTGCTTCGAGGAGCTGCTGTGTTCTCAGACTGGCTTCATCCTGCACGAGTAATTACTTTCCAGCTCCAGCTGCCCCCAGCATCTCTCTCTCCTCTGCTTCGTAAATGATGGGTGATTAGCTGGAAAGGCTATACTTGGGGAATACAGTTCCAACATCCTGAACAGTAGTCAGTTGCCCATTTAGTTGGCAAAATGTCTGAAGTTGTTGGTGATTCAAACCCTTTACAGCTACCATCTTACTATGGCAATGCTTATTCATACATCTTGTGGTTATGTGTTTCTGCTGGATGTTTAAGACCAAGTTAAGAGGAGACCCATATTAATCACTTTTCACTATCTATCAAGGTCAGTTAAGTCTCCTCAGGGTTGCTTTGGAACCAAACAGGACCTCTAGATCTACTGTCAGTGTCAGCCATCTGGATGAGCACAGACATTGCTTGACCAAGCTGCTTTCTGTGAAAGCTGGAGACTATCTCTCCAAGTGACTCTCCTTAGGGACACTGTACATCCTCAAATCGCTTTCCTCTGTGGTCCCATAATCTCCTTGATCAGAAAATCAGGGACTCAATTGAGTTTCAGGATGCCATAGCAGAGGCTCTCCTCAGTCCTGGGTTTATACTGACCTCAGAGGCCTGGAGCCAAAATATTGACTCTCCTCTTAGGCCATGTATCTTTTTAATTTTTTGGTCTCCAAGTCTCAGCTGTTACACATCCAGAAGAGAAGCTTAATGACATTGCACTGTAACAGAGGCAGTAAGCTTAACATTACAATCTGAATATCAAACACCTTAGAACATAAAATGAAACTGTTATTTTCTTAACAACCATGGATATCCTATCATTTAAGTCCCTATAATGTTAACCGATAATAGTTACATATTTGTACATTGGAATTAGAAACAAAATCCATACATAACATTGTCACATGACAATCATGACATTTTGTAACATACTTACATTTTCATTTTGACATAACATAACCGTTTCAACCAATCATCTCTCTCTAATACATAAGCTTTTACCTAATGTTATCCTTTAACAAGATATACATAAGTTTTTGAAGGCAAAAGTCTGAATTTGAACAAAAAGTCTTACCATAAGCAATCCTTGCTTTACATTTTGAAGACCTGTACATCCAGAATCATGAATACATTTCAATACACTATGAAATTAACAATAATAAATTACCATACACATATGAAAACCTGTTTCTTTTTTATTTTAAACATAAAAGAATGAAAATATCTTAACACACATATTTAGAAAATAACACAAATACAACACAAGCAATACAGAATCTCAGACAAGGTGACAGGAAATTAACAATGGTTGTTGTACATATTATCTTCCATTTGGATACTCATATACACATATAAACACGTAAGGTTGATCACACACTTACACATCAACTGTTCTTTAAATAGAACAATAAAAGTTCTATATATGTTTTCTCCTTTCTTTTGTTTTCCTTCATCCCAGTTGTCCTTTCCTTTTGAACAGTTTCCTTTCCTTTCACAATGTCTATTGTACCTTCTAGATTTTATTCACTCTTTCAGGTTCTTACACTAGTGAGACTATATGGTGTTTACACATGTGGGTCTGATTTATTTCAGTTATGAGTATGGTCTCTAGATGTGTCCATTTTCCTATAAAGCCTCAAGAGTATCTTTCTTTATACCTGAGTAATATTCCATTATGTAAAAATACCACTTTTTTTACCCATTCCTCAGGGGATGGACATTTGGGTTGCTTCTATGATTTAGCTATTACAAATTGCCCTGCTATCAACATGGGTGTATATATATCACCGTGATATAATGTTTTCAGTTCTTCTGGGAAAATACCCAGAAGGGGAATAGCTGGATTGAATGGGACCTCTAGTTCTAGTTTACTGAGGAATCTTCAAACTGATTTCCACAGTGGTTGCATCAATCTACACTCCCACCAGGAGTGAAGAAGGGTTCCTTTTTCTCCACAGCCTCGCTAGCATTTGTTATTGGTTGATTTCTTAATAATAGCCATTCTTACTGGAGATGGAATCTCAGTGTTGTTTTAATTTGCATTTCACAAATAACTAATAATGTTGAATATTTTCTCATGTATTTCTCATCTATATTTATTTATCTGAGAAGTGTATGTTCATCTCAGATGCCCATTTTTGGATTGGGTCTTTGAATTGGGGGGGCTTATGTTTTAAAATTCTTTTTATGTTCTAGATAGGACAACTTTGTCCAAGGGACAGTTGGCTAGAATTTTTTCCCAATTTGTGGGTTTTCTTTTTACTCTGCTGGTGATTTCTTTAGATGTGCAAAAACTTTTCAGTTAAAATGAGATCCTAGTTGTTGATTCTTTGAAGTATTTCCTGTGCAGTTTGGCTTTGGTTCATGAACTCTGTGCTTATTGCTGTCTTCAGGATTTTTACCTACTTTCTCTTCCAATAGGTTTAGTGTTTCTGTTTTAATGTTTAGACCTGTAACCCATTTTGACTTGAGTTTGGTGTATGGTGATAGACATGGATCTAGTTTCAGTCTTCAGCATGTGATGAACCAGTTTTTCCAGTACCATTTATTAAAGAGGTTATCTTTTTTCCAGTGAACTTATTTGGCCCCCTTATCAAAGTTAAGGTGACTGAGTGTGTTTGTGGTGTGGCTACATGTTCCAGTCTATTCTACGTATCCTCAGGTCTGTCTTTTTGCCAGTACATTGATTTTATCACAGTAACTTTATAGTATAATTTCAAGTCAGGGAATGTGATGCCATATGCCTTGTCTTTGTTGTCCAGGATTTCTTTTGCTATTCTGAGTCTCTTCTGGTTCCAGATGAATTTTAGGAATGTTTCCTTTAGGTCCGCGAGGTATTCTAATGGTATTTTCATTGGAATTGAATTGAATCTCCACAGCAATTTAGGCAGTGTGGCCATTTTCACAATGTTGGTTCTTCTTATCCATGAGCAAGGAATATCTTTCCATTTTCTGAAATCCTCTTCAATCTTTTTCAGAATACTGTAGTTTTCACTGTAGTGATATTTTACTTCTTTTGCTAGATTGATTCCTAAATATTTAAATTTTTTGAATGCTGTTGTGAAAGGTATGATTTCCTTAGTTTCTCTCTCAGTATGTTTGTTGTTTGTGTATAGCAATGCTATTGATTTTTGAGTGTTGACTTTGTATCCAGCTAGGCTACTGAATTTGTTAATTCTAGGAGTCTTCTGGTGGAGTTTTGGGGTCTTCCATGTAGAGTATCATGTCATGTGCAAATGATAATTTCACTTCTTCTTTTCCTATTCTTATTCCTTTTATATTTCTCTTGTCTACTTGCTCTGGCTGATGCTTCCAGAACTGTTCAATAGGAGTGGAGACAGTGAACATCCTTGTCTTCTACATGATTTTATTTATTTTTTTTATTATTTTAAAAGTAAAAAAACAAAAACATATTAACAAACAGACACAAAGTAGCATAAGAAATAGTACAATCAAAACTGATTTACAGACAAGGTGAGAGGGACTCAACAATGGTTGTTGCTGTACCTATTGATAACTTCGAAGTGTATATTCATGAACACAGATACAGACATGCAAAATTGGTCAAACAATTAATCATCTCAACAACAGAAAAAAAAAAAAAAGAAACCGGAAAGCATTAACAAAGAGACACAAAGTAGTACAATAACAGTATGATCAGAATTGAATTATACACAAAGCAACAGAAAACCAACAATAATTGCTGCAGTGCATACTGTTATCTTCAAAATGTATGCTCAGGATAACACATACAGACATACAAGATTTACTGAATAACCAGTCATCAACTATTCCTTAGCATTAAGTGACATAATACAATAGTAGAACCATGTTAGCCCTCCTGCACATATGTATATACATATATACATACATTTTTCCCTCTTTCTTTTCTCCTTTCCCTCATCCCATCTGTTCTTTGCTTTTGAACAGATTTCCTTCATGTCTCTTAGTTTATATTCCCACCCTCAGGTTCTTACACCAGTGACACAATACGTTGCCTGCTCATGTACTGCTGATTTATTTCACTTATGAGTATGGTTTCCAATTTTGACCATTTGCCTACAAAGTCCCCAAAACTGTCTTTCTTTATAGCTGAATAATACTCCATTATATAAAAATGCCAGTTTTTTAATCCAGTCTTCTGTGGATGGACACTTGGGTTGCTTCCACATTTTAGCTATTATTCTGATTTTAGAGAGAAGCTTTCAGCTTTTGTCTGTTTAGTATGACGCTGGCTATTAGTTTGTCATAGATGGCTTTTATCAGATTGAAAGACCATCTATTCTTATTTTCTGGAGAGTTTTTATCATGAGTGCATGTTGGACTTTGTCAAACATCTTTTCTGCATCTACTGAGATGATTATGTGATTTTTGTCCTTAGCTGTTGATATAGTGTATTACATTGATTGATTTGCATATATGAAACCATCTGTGCACCCCTGGGATGAATTCTACCTTGCCATACTGCATTATCTTCTTGATTTGCTGAATTCTGTTTGCTAGTATTTTACTAAGTATCTTTCCATCTATGTTCATTAGGGAGATTGGTCTATAGTTCTCTTTTTTGGTTGGCTTATTCTCTGGTTTTGGTATCAATATAATACTTGCCCCCAGAAATGAGTTAGGGAGAGTTCCTTCCTTTTCAATTTCATTAAAGAGTTTGGAGTGTTGGCATTAAATCTTCACTGAATGTCTTGTAGAATTCTGCTGAGAATCCATCTGGACCTGGGCTTTTCTTTGTTGTTAGGTTTTTAATCACATTTTCATTTTCCATAATTGATATTGGATTATTCAAGATTTTTATATCTTCTTGATTCAACTTTGGTAATTTTCACTTATCTAGGAATCTGTCCATTTCTTCTATTTTCCATCCTATGGGAATAAAGAGTTTCAAAGTATGTATGGATGATCTTGTGAATTTCTATAGGATCTGTACTAACTTCACCTTTTTCATTCCTTATTTCATGAATTTGAGTCTTTTCTTTCCTTTTTTTGATAAGGTTGGCTAGGGGTTTATCTATTTTATTTATTCTTTCAAAGAACCAATTCTTTGATCTATTAATTCTTTATGGTGTTTTCTTCATCTCAATTGCACTTATTGCTACCCTGATTTTTATAATTTCCTCCCTTCTTTGGGCTGGACTTGTTCTTTTTCTAAAAGTTTTAGGTGCAGCATTAAGCTATTTATTTGTTCTCATTCTGCTTTCCTGATATGTGTGTTCACTGCTATAAACTTTCTTCTCAGGACTGCTTTCAGTGCATCCCAGATTCCAGTAAGTTGTATTTTACATTTTCATTTGCTTGTAGATATTTAATTTCTTCTGTGACCCATTGGTTGTTCAGGAGGCTATCATTTAATTTCCATGTGTTTATGGAGTTCTTGTACCTTTTGTCATTAATTTCCAATTTTATTACATTATGGTCAGATAGTATGCATGGGATAATTTTAATTCTTTTGCATTTAGTTAAGCACATTCTATGGGCTAGTATGTGATCTATGTGAAAGTCCCATGTGCAGCTGAGAACAATGTGTATTCTGATGTTCTGGCGTGGAACACTCTGTAACATCTACTAAGTCCATTTGTTCACAAGTTTTGTTCAGTTCTGCTATTTCTTTACTGATTTTTTGTCCCATTGATCTCTTTGTGTCGATGGGTGTTAAGATCCCCCATTATAATAGTGTTGCTATTCGATTTTTCATGTCTATTAAGATTTGTCTTACATAGTTGGGTGCTCCCATGTTTGGTGCATAAATATTTGATTGTTATCTCTTCCTCTTGAAGTTTTCCCCTGACAAGTATGTAGTGATCTTCTTTATCTCTTTTGATCATCCTTGGTTTGAAGTTTGCCTTGTCTGCAAATCAAATAGCTACCCCTGCTTTTTTCTGGGTTCCTGTCATGTGGAGGATTGTTTTCCATCCTTTGACTTTCAGTCTATGAATTTTCTTCTGAGTTAAATGTGTTCCTTGTTTACAAATATTGTTGGATTTTGTTTCTTGATCCACTTTGCCAATCTGCTTCTTTCGATTGGTGAATTGAGGCTATTTACATTAATGGTTATAATTTAAATTTGTTGGCTTATCTTTGTCATGTTATTTACCTGTTGTCAGTTTCCTACTTTTACTCTCTGTTTAATTGCTTGCTTTACAAAGTATTTCCTTTCTATTGTTCTTGCAACTGTGATCATTTCTATTTTTTTCTAGAATATCTTCTGGTACTCTTTGTAAGGTTGGTTTGGTGCTTGTGAGTTCTTCAGTTGTTCTTTGTCATGGAAATATTTTATTTCTCCTTTAAATTTGAAGGATAGTGTTGCAGGATACATCAATCTGGTTTGGAGATTGTTTTGCTTTAGAACCTGGAATACTTCACCCCAAGCTCTTCCTAATTTGATGGTTTGTGTTGAGAAATCTGCTGTGATTCTGATGGGCTTTCCTTTGCAGGTGATCTGTTTTTTTCTCTAATGGCTTTCAATATTCTGTTCTTTTGCTGGATATCTGGGATCTTGATTATTACATGTCTGGATATAGTTTTATTTTGTTTATGGCTAGTTGGGGTTCTACATGCCTCACTTACTGTATGTCAGATTCTGTTTCCATACTTGGGAACTTTTTGGCTATTACTTCTGCAAATAGTCTTTTTATGTCCTTTGTATTGACTCCTGGTGTTTCACTGACATCTACTAATCTTACATTGTTTTTATTTCATGGTTATTTGTTATTATTAAGAGATCTTTCCTTTCGTGATCATTGGCTGCAACGCTGTCGTCAAGATCTGGAAGTCTATCTTTGGCTTCAAGTGGTTTTGCCAACTTTTGATGGAAGTTTTGAGTTCCTGGGTATCTCTTTCAATCTGTTTCATGCATTCTGTTTCTGTCCTGTATTGTTCATTTAATGTTTCCATCACTTTCCTACGCTCATCTATTTTTTATATATGTCTTCTCTAGATGTGCTGAGCAGTTCTTTCATTACTGATGTCATTTCTTTTTTTATCTGGGAGATTATTTCTGATCTGATTTGTTCCATGACCTGATGGAGTTGTTTCTTTACTTTAGTTGTGGTCATTTCAGAGATTTCAAGTATGTGACTTCCATGTTCTTCTGTCAGTGTCTCCTGGACTTGTTCTGGGTGGAGCTGAGTTCTGACAATTACATTTTTCTCCTATGTCTTGTCATTTGAGATGTCAGAAGGAAAGCACTGAGCCACACACTTCCCAGGCAGGTCACCAAAGGTCTCTAGGGAGCCTAGTTTTCCTAGATGTCAGACTTATCCCAAGATGGTAGAGGGCAGTGGACCACAGGATCCCCAGGCAGTTGGTGGGGCGCACGGCTCAGACCACAACTACAATGGTGGGGGAATGCTGGCCTTCAGTACCAGGGTATCCAGGCCACCCATGGAAAGTTTGTGGGCCTCAGCTATGAGCCCAATGGTGACCAGACGGGGGCCACTGCTCCAGGGCCCACAGGCATCTGGTCGAGGGAGAGTAGACCTCATCTGCCAACCGAGAGGTCCACAGAGCTTGGACTGCCCCTGTGCTGCTCTCCTGACCACAAGCAGCTGGCAGGGGCACACACATGGGCCTCACCCACCAACTAACATGTGTGCAGAGCTGGAGCCACCTCAGCAGGGCCTGCAGGCAGCTGGTCAGGAGCACACAGGCCTCACCTGCCAACAGAGAGGTCCACAGAGCTCAAGGCTGCCCCTGTGCCATCCCACTGTCCTCAGGCAGCAGGCGCAGTGCAGGCACAGGTCTCCTGTACCAACCACAAAGTCCACAGAGCTTGGGGCTGCTCCTCTGCCACTCCTCAGTCCTCAGGCAGCCCCTTTGTTTCTTAATTTAGTTTTACACTAAGAACATCTTTCATGAGAACATCTTTTTAAAATGTTTTTCTGGAACACTTTTAACCAGAATTAAATTATTGGGGGTGTCTCCCAGAGACTATGGAGATCACTGGGGACGCCTTATTAGTGAATAAAGGTTGGCTATCCCTTCATTCAACAACTGGAATTTTGCCCAATAATTTCTCCTCACCCTAAGGAACTGTGGTTAATTTTTTTTTTTTTGATGAACTACAAGGAAGCCAGTTTATTAAACCAGCTGGTAACTCAGGAGAAAGCATGCTTTTAAATCTATAATCCTAATTGTATTATAGACAATTAATAAAAGAAAAATGGTTGAGTTCAAAGTAAAGGGGAACAGCTGTTCACAAAATGACAGACACATAACAAATACACAAAATACACAAACATCTTACAAAATAAGAGTGCATTGAAATATATTCTAGATCAAATTGAATTATAGTAACTCTTACAATTTTTAGAAATTTATAAATAGACGTCAGATTCTGTTCATCAATTAATGAGATCTTTTATCAAAAAAATTGTATAGAATACAATCCTTAATCTAAAATGAATATATATATACTTTCTATAAAATTTTCATGGTAATCTCATAGCTTCTATAATTCACTTTCATGTCATCTCCATACACATTTAGTTCCATATACTTGGACTAAACATAGTAGCTGGTTTGATTGCAAGCCATATCATCAGCAAGCTTCAGGACAATGTGGCTGCTTTCCGTGATTTCTGAATACTGTTGCAAACTAATAATCTCTGTTGTAATTGTTACTTTCCATACACATCCAAAGAAGTCAATTATCAGGATATTTTAGGATCCCTTTTAGGATCAGGACATTTTTAGGATCCCTTAGGATCAGCATGATGTCTAGGAATAGACACACAAAGACTCTTGGGTTATACTTGAAAAGGGTCAAATATACTATGCTTAAAAAATTCTCATAGGATTAGAATTTTCATGGTATTTTCTTCCATATCTCATTTAAAAGGAGCCTCTGTATGAACTTAGTGTCCACTGTCATGCAATTCTTTTTCCATTTTTTTCCCTGTAAGTTTAGTTTTTCTGGTCATGGAGAAGAGAATCAAACAAAATCTTAAGTTCTAGGAGAACGTGGTTCATTAACAGATTTCACTGAAGAAAGAAGAATTGGTAGTAACTTGTAGTACTCAACTGTGTATTTAAAAGTTCTTTTTTTGTATTCTTCTATCTTCATTTCCTCTATTATATATGTTTGATATTCTATTTCCTACTAAATATCAGAGATATGGAGATGTTTTGCACATTAGCCTGATGAAAACTACAAGGTATGTCCAATGCTTTGCTAATTCATTGCTTATTGGTAGTGGTCACATGAATTTCAAGAATTAACATGTAACATACAACTAATAATGGGGAAACAGTTCACTGTTTGGAAAGTATGCTTAGCATGTCCAGTTGCTTTACCAACTTAGAAACTCGATGCTCTGCTAATTCACACTCTGTAGAAGCAAGTTAATAGAGGTTGAGTCCTGATTTGACATGTAGCAAAAGATATTTCTGTAGAAAAATGTCATCCAATAGGGTAAAGTCATTCTATTCTTAGTTTTATGTTGAGAGACAGTGTTGAAGTTTGGAAGCCAGAGAGTTTATGCTGACAGGTCAGAAATAAGACACGCTTGTGTGTTATTTTTCATCCCTGTTGTGATTCTACATTTGTCTCCAAGTTTATATTACCACAGTATTTACACAAACATGTTTGCATTGAGAAATTGACCCCAAGGGTTTTGATAGGAGGGAGTTAGACCTCCCATATCATTGTAAGTAAAGTCTATTCATTGTAAATATTTATCTGTCAGTTTTGACAAATTGGGGCCAGTTTGATGTTTTAAATCTTAAGCCAGGTATGAGAACATAAAGACTTCAATTTTTTACCATTTTATTGAAAATATTTGAAATCTGTTTTTACAGGTTTTCTTTTTTATTTTGGTAATCTGTGCCAAGAAATTTGAAAACTACTAGAAATTGAGAGTACTTTCATATTCAATTTTTCTAGTATAATGTTAAACTGCATAGATTACTAATGCATGTCCATTAAATATAACCCTGGTTTTGTGGCAAAACTGCTTCAATTTTATTGGTGACATTAGATTAGTGGTTGTGCCTGGGATGTAGCTCAGCAGCACAGCACCTACCTGGCAAATGTGAGGCCCTGAATTCAATTCCTGGTACTCCTACAAAAAGAAATAGATTACGGGCTACATTAAATAACTAAATCTCCCACTAAAAAAAATACAATTCAATGATTATTAGTAAATTTGTCAAGTTGTACTGCCACTACTAAAGCCCAGTTTCAGAATACTCGATCACCCCAGTACAATCTCTAGTGTCCGTTTACGATTAGTATCTCTTCACACTCCCCCAGTCACAGGCAACCACCCATCTTTCTGTCTATAGATTTGCCTTTTCTGTAATTTCAAATGAATGGAATCATTGGATTTTTGTGTCAGGAGACTGTCATTTTACCTAATATTCATGAGGTTTGTACTAGTTTTCTATAATTGCTGTAACGAATGACCACAGACCTAGTGGCTTAGAACAACACAAAACTGTCAGAGATTTATGGAAGTCAGAAGTACAAAGCAGAACTTGCAGGGGTAATAGATTAGAGGCTGAAATGTCAACAGTGCTGTGCCCCTTCTGGAGGTTTGAGAGGAAAGCCCATTCCTTCTTTTTCCAGCTCCCAGGGGCCACCCTTGCTCCTCACTACAGCAGTCTGACCTTCTGCTGTGCCTCCCATAAGAATCCTTGTGATTACACTGGGCCCATCCAGGTGATATTCCCCGTCTTCAGAGTTTTAACTTAATCACATCTGTAAAGTCCCTTTTCCCCTGCAACATACTTTATTCACAGATGCCAAAAACAAGGATGTGGGTTTCTTTGGCTCCATTATTCTGCCCACACAGTTTATCCCTGCTGTAGCATGTACCAGTATTTTGTTCTTTTTTAAAATTACTAACTACATTTTGTTTATTCTCTTCTGTAGGTAATAGTACATTTATTTACACACTCAGCAGTTCAGGTTGTTTACACATTCCGGCGATTGTACATGATGCTGCTGTGAATGTTCACATGAAAACTTCTGGGCAGACATGCGCCTTCATGTCTCCTGAGTATAATCTAATTCTCCCCTTTATTCTCAAAGCTGTTCCTGTTCGAATAACAAGTTATATAGTTACCCTAGTTACAAAAAACAAAGGCCCTTCCAAATGCAGATATTTAAAAAATTAAATTTTTTAAAAGAAAACAGTATTGTAGGACAGACGATAAGGAATGAAGGCAACGGCCAAGTTCAGTACTTGAATATTTCTAAACATTCGTGAAATTGCTTTATCAAGCAGAAGGAAGCAAAGGGCAGTGAAGAGCAGGTAGGTGCAAGGGTAAGCAGAATCCAAAACCTAGAATGAATTCACTGAAAGTAGGCAGAAGGGTTGTAAATTGTGAAACTAAAAATTACTGCAAGTTTTCTGTTCTGCTTCTATACTACTTTTGTGTGTGAGCAAGCAAGAATTTCATGGTGTATATTTCTGGTATGTCCTTAAACCAAGTGAGGCCAGCTGCTTCCAAAACATTACTTGCTAGAATCACACAAGGGCATTTGTTTAAAATGCAAGAGTCCTGGATTCCTAACTCAAGAGCTTCTGACTAAATCAAGTGTAGTGTGGAACCCAGGAATCTTCATTTTCACAAGTAGCCACATAATTTTGATTGAAGTGTCATGTTTGGTGTTGGGAGGGGGAAAATGGGCTAGGCCTACCATGGAAGTCTCATTAATGTGGGTTTAAAGGTGATAAGAGGAACCAGGTGTGGTGGCACATGTCTGTAATCCCAGCACTTGGTAAGGTCACGAGTTCCAGGCCAGTCTGGGCTATACAGGAGACCCTGTCTCAAAACAACAACAAAAAATGATATGTAGAAATTTTTCCTGACAGTACAAAATATTACTGCATAGCAGTGTATCTTCAGTCATGCAGCCATTCAAACAAGACCATCAACAGATTAATAAACATATTTTTCTCTTCCTTTATGTCCTAAACTTACCAATGTCAAGACTTTTGTCAAAATAGTTTTTGCTACTTGTCTGAAAATAATTTAAAAGAAGCTACACCAGCTTAACTTGAAATTTTTAGATTTTATTCCTATCATGAAGTTTAACCAGACATTGTATGAATGAGAGCAGGGTCTCTCCTAGACCAGTCCAAATGTTCATTCTGAATAAAGTGCTGGTGTGGTGTTCTGATACAAGTGATCTCACTTGGCTTCTCTTTGTACCTGACACAAGCAATGAGGTATGTATCAAACTCACTCAGATCCTACATAGAACCAAGAGAAAAGTGAAGACAGACATTTTAAGACAAGATATCTGTTTTTAGGCTTAATAGAAATGCACACAGATTCAGGAGAAAATAGGAAAATAAACATTTACGCTTTGACTTCAGACCTTGGCCACTTCATGAAGGTGTCAAAATTAACTTGCTGTTATGATTGAAGTCATCTTAAACATTTGTAAGTCATAGTTCCCTTCATTAAGGAGCTTAAAATGAAAGAAAGAAAAAATGTTGTTTATGCTTGAAATTGGGCAATAGGCAAATGACAGTTAACTAAATTTGTTTACATCTGAAACTTCTGACAGTGTTTTATTTACATCTAGCTTAGGGAGATAGAATATGAATGCAAATTACCAATGTAAGTCAATAAAGTTCAGAGAAAGAAGGAAGTCTCCAGTCCACAGTACCCAGGGAAAATTTTGTCAGCGATAGTATTTGGGAAAAATTCTGAGAAGAATGGGGAAGGAAACGCTAACATCAAAATTACGCATTTGGAAAGAGCCAAAATTAATGCCTCTGACCCTCGAATGCAAGATAATGTTCCCAAGTACAAAGTCAAGCCACTCACACTCCATGGCCTGTTTTGTTCCCACTATCACCTCATGTTCCACATTCTCCCACAGCCAACATGCATGCAGCTGCCCACTGACCCCACCTGAGCTCAGAGTAGGAAGCTGGGCTCCATGGAGTCCAGCGGGACTCACTGATGAAACAAGCAGAGCGTTCAAACAAGGCACTCATCTGCTCTTCCATGTATGTCTACTCTCTTACCATCTGCTTGTTTCATCTTCCAAAGCTTTCAATATCTCCTATGCAGAAACAAATTTCAAGGATTCTCTTTTCTTCTGCAATAAAACACTCGGGTTGCAGCAGAAGGCTCCACTTGAGGAGCCATTATGAAGTTGGGTAGGGCACAGTGGGCTGTGAAAGTGAGAGATCTGTCCACAAGATGACACTCCTACTTTGTAGCTGAAAGCTTACTAAAGAATTTTTTACAAATTTAACTGAAGATTTGGGCTATGCGTGGTGGCCCATGCCTGTAATCCTAGCACTTGGGAGGCTGAGACAGTAGGATTGCTGTCAGTTTGAGGCCAGCCTGAATGACAGGGCAAAACTCTGTCTCAAAAAAGAAAAGATTTTGATTTATGTAGCTGATATTATGACTTACTCTATTTCAAAATCCTACTACCTTGTGAACAAATTTTCCCCCTTTAGGATATTGAGTCACAGTTATGTGCGGATGTGTGCATGTATTACCCTAAGAATAAGGAACACTGACAGCAGGTGCAGGTCTCTAAATGCAGCAAAGGATGTGCACAGCACTCAGGGCTGTGTGTGTTGCTCCCGCCTGGCCTGAACTGCTGGATGATGAAGTTCCAGTGACTGGACTCTTGGGGGTGCAGAATTATGAGGCAGTGGCTAAAAAGTACTGGAGATAGCTGGGGCTATTGGAGCACACCTGCCCTCCTGGGAGGCCAAGACAGGAGGATGGCACGTTAAGAGTCCAGCCTGGACAACTTAGTGACTTAGCAAAACCTTGTCTCAAAATTCCAAAAGGGCTGAGGATGTAGCTCAGTGCAAAGGCCCTGGGTTCAGTCTCTGCCCCAGCCTGGGTGATACTGGAGACAGAGCTTTGCGTAACATAGTCATACATTTGAACTTTATTCTGAAAAACATAGGTAAGACAGAGAAGTAGGCAAGTAACTTGAAAAGAGGAGTGTGCCCCCAATTTCATTCAATAGACAGCGCATTCATGACTTGTGCCGTACCTCCATATTGTCAATAGCTACTTAACCTTTTAAACCAACATATTTTAATAAATGTATTTAAAGAGGAACTCATTTACCAAGATTGCTTGCCATAACACAATATATGTCATTAAAATGGAACAATGTTTATTCATGTACTAATTTATAATCATCTCACACAGCACTTGAGTAAGTCTACCACATCCAGGGAAACTACTGTAGATTGCGCAGTGGAGGTGGTGAAGGCATGGAAATTGGGTTGGCACCGGTTCCTAATGACAGCATCCACTTGTTACAGTTCTAGTCGTGAAACAATTCAGACACAGCCAAAGCAAACACAAGTTTGCCTGTGCCTTGTAACGTCTACGCTACCGCCCTTTCTGAGACTAATGTGCATATGAAGCGCGCCAGGTCTTATAAAACACAGACCCAGATCTAATATGGGTCTAGGAGATGCAGCGCTGTACTCCTAAAAGGCTTGCGAAGATATCGATGTCAATACTACGAGTTTTCCAACGTGGCAACCAAAGCACAAGACTGTGCGTCCCTGGGGGACGGGGGCCACGCCTTCACCTTTAATTCAGTTTAATTCATGCCAGGCACAGGTCGCTTTAGTTAACACTCGCAGAGTCAGTTCTCCCTCCTTCTCCCGTATCCTCACCGGCCCATCTCAATATGCAGGTTTCCGCTCATTCGCCTCCTACTATTAAAGACACAAAAACCAGTTTTTGGTTTCGTTTTCTTTCTAAGGCGAGCCTAGGATACCAGTCCCGAGAGCAGCGACCTTACTTTGCGAAGATCACCTCAGGCTGAGGTCAGACATGAGTGTCCCCGGCCTGTTTTAGGGGATTCCACGGCGACTAACGTCGCGCACAGCCTCTGCGCTCACAAAACTAATGATCTAGGGAGGGCTTCACCAAGAAAGAAACAATCTCCGAGCTCCGGTGCCCAGAACCTCCGCAGAACGTAGGTTAAAGAAAGGACCTCATAAGAGGGACCAGCGCGCAGGGGACCGGAAGTGCCGGCCTGGGCGGGGAGAGCGCCAGGAAAAGGCGCTGTTTCACTGGACAGATCTCGTCGGAAAAGTCCAAACTGGCGGGGGGAGTTCTGACGAGATGTCAGACGTAATTCGAAAAGTTTAACGAACGGATATTAACTCAATCTGGAAAATAACCAAATGTCGTAACCTAAACTATCTTCTGTATATTTTTATGAAATTATGTATCTCCCTATCCAGCGTCTTGGAGGAGTTGGACTGGTCCAACCAGTTCCAGGGAGCAGTAGAGCGCAGTCTGTATAGAGAGCCCCCCTTAGAATGGGGGCGTGGGAAAGCTTTTTGCGGGGCAAGCTGGGAAACGCCTGGCCTTAGCCACCATCTTGCATTCTTTTCAATCGGTGGTGACAGTGGGTCAGAAAGGTCTTGAGCCATGAAGCTACTAACCAGAGCCGGATCCTTTTCGGTGAGCTCAGTTGGCGGGTTTGGGAAAAGTTTGGAAAGCCGTTTGTCAGCAAGGTGATGCATCCCGGAAGTACCTGGTGTGGGGTCCCGCTCTTAGGCTTCCGTTCGCCCTTGCGGGCCAGGGGGGCTGCATTCTGGCTTAAGTATCGGAGGCTCGTCCGATAAGCAAGAGACGTAACGCCAAAATTCCTGAAGAGAAAGGGTGGGCTTGAGAGCGGAGAGGAAACGACTTCCTGAAGAGACTTCTGAAGGTCACCCGCGAGCCGGAGGAGACCCGGCGAATACAAGAGACGGGAGGACGGCGCACACCCTGCCCTCCTGCTTGTTGTTTATCTGCCGCGGCCTCTTCTCCATGGTTTATTTTGCAGCATCAGTTTCCCCATCGGTTAAATGGGCTTATGAATAAAAGTGTAAGAAATAAGCTAATGCAGAGATAGCACCTATCACAGTACCTGGAACTTAATTCTCTGTTACTTACCATGCATGGTGTTGTGGCAAAAATGTGTATTTTACCTAAATTTCTTGGTAGAGGGGTCCTTCATGAGGAGCCCTTGGTCTAGTCTCAAGGGGCGCGTAAAGATCCTTCTCAAGCCCAAAGTAAACATAGCTGTCACTTGGGGTGAGTACCTCAAGCATCAGTGTTTTACCACTGTGGAACATTAATTCTCAAGAGAGGAAAGAGGGTGTGTTTTTAAACTTTTCAGCAAGGCACTCGGCGGCCAGAGGTGCTGCTAAACAGCCCCCTACAACCAGGAATTACCCAGCCCGAGGTACCAACAGTACTTAGGCTGAGAAACCCTGCTAGAGGGAAATACAGAACACCAGATGTGGGAATTGAGTGTCCTTGTGTTTTATGTTTAAATGGGTGTATGGTGGATTGTACAAATTGAGGCTTTAATTGCATTCCTGGCATGCCTAGATAAACCACTGAGTAACAGCCCTTTAAGGACAGCCCAGTTGGACTGACAAACTCCTTTCTATTTTCCAGTAGAAAAAGAGCTCAGAAACCAGCTGGAGAGGACCAAAGTAAACAAATTGAAGTAAACCTGAAAGCATGTATTTGTTTCTAATTATAAGTCTCACATGAAAATAAGTGTGTACATATTGTATTAATAAAATAATTAGCAAGGCTTGGTGGCACCAGCCTATATCCCAGTTACCTGGAAGGCTGAGGCAGGAGGATTAAAAGTTTGAAGGCAGCCTAAGCAACTTAGCAAGATGGTGTCTGAAAATAAAAAAGTGGGGTGCAGCTTTGTAGGATGCTTGTCTAGATACATTCCCACTACTGCAAGAAAATAATAATAATCTAATAATTCTGCTGCAAATCATCATCATCACCTAACAGTTCCACTGCAAAAAACGATGATGATGATGAGCTAGTAATTCTATAACAAATACTAGGATTAGTCCTGATTTGAAAGGGGGCTAATAAGCACATAGTAGATGTTACTGTTAGGTACATCTAAATGGAAAACACATACATCTTGTTTGGTAATGTAATTATATAGATACTTGTATTTGAAGTGCTGTGACTGTACATCATAAAATTTACTTTTTAAGCATGAGGTCCTGAGTTCAATTCCCAGTACCAAAAAAAAAAAACAAACAATTTTTGGAAAACCAGAAGTCCAAATTAAAAATAGGGCTACCTGTCCCATACCCAGACAAAATGGATAATAAAAAGCAGAGCTAATTACAACTTATAATTAAAAAGCAGTACTAAAGAGGGAAAAAGGTAATGCTAAGAGCAGCTGAAAGCCAGCAGCCAGGTTAGCGCAGCGCTGACCCTGAGTGCACAGCATCAGCATTGGGACAGCGCACAGTAGAGGCCTTGTGGATTCTGATGGGAGGCCACAGGACACTCCAGCAACATGTCCATTCGGTCTTGGGAGCACCAAATTTTACTTACTCAGCATCTCCATTGTATCATGATCAAGAAAACAAAGATATAGTAAAAATACTAGAGGCTCAGAAGAAGTTGGTATGTTCTGGCTTTTTTAAGTTGCTAAAATAAATAATGGAAGACATGAAGTCTTTTCAGCTGGAAAATAGACTAAAATGGTGAGTTTTACTGGGAAGATTCGGGAAGCAGGAATGCTGAAGTCTGTCAGTTTGGCCATTTGACATTTTCTCAAAAAATTCCAAAGCAGCGCTAAGGAAACAACTTGAAACTTTGGTAAGATAGTTAAAAAATAAGGAAAATAGTAATTCTTCGCATAGTAAAGAGTGAACATAGAGAACTCAGTATTCTGTAGCGAGGCATGGTGATGCAGGCCCATAATCTCAGTGGGGCTTGGCAGGAGGATCTTGAATGAGAGCCAACTTGTGTGCTACCCAGCGAGTTCCAGGGCCATCTGGACCACAGACCAAGACCTTGTTAGAGAGTGCGGGAACACTCAGCATTCTCTGTTGGTTACACATACACGTTCAAGAGCGGCTTGGGTAAACTGGTCAGTTCAGAAGTGCACAGCACCATTTAATAACAGCTTGTGGAGATGGTATTGCTGCTTGTCACTCAGCAACACAAGGATGAATTACTTTTATACAGTGTTCTTGTGAGAGATGTATGTAACTTACCTTTTTTGTGTTTAGAGATTTTATTCCCTCAAAGTTGCCCCGAAAGTTAAAGCCACAGCTGCCCCTGCAGGAGTGCCTCTACATCCACAGGACCTTGAGGTTAGTCCAGTGAGTTGTCCCCTGGAGCCCATGTACACCTTAGTTTCCTTGGTAATGTAAAGGTACTAATTGCATCTATTTATTTCAAATGCAGTTTACCAAATTACCAAATGGTTTGGTGATTGCATCTCTGGAGAACTATGCTCCTGCATCCAAAATTGGTGTGTTCATTAAAGCAGGCAGTCGGTATGAGGACGCCAACACTCTAGGGACCTCCCACTTGCTACGTCTTGCGTCCCGTTTGGTAAGTGCCTCTGTTACCTCAGTGTTAGGAAACGCCGTGGTGTCTTGGTCCTGTGGGGAAGAAAAGCTAAAAGCAGTGTGTGTGCATCCGCCTGTGTCTTTGAGACAGAGTAACTGGAAACCCTCGCAAGGGAGGGCAGGTTTGCTTCCGCTCACAGCTTCAGGCCACAGTCAGCTGGTTCCGTTGCTTTTAGGCCTGTGGACAGGCAGGAGCATCATGGTAGAACAGCAGGACAAAGGAAAGTTGCCCTCCTCACGGCAGCGAGGAAGCAGAGGGAGGGAGAGCTGCAGCCAGAGAAGGGCTGGAGAACAAGATCCCCCAACATCCTCTGCATGCCCGTTCCCTTCAGCTAGGCCCTGACCCCTAAGTTCCCCTCACTTCGCAGTAACGCTATCAAATACAAATCCATTAAATCCACTGGTGAAGTTAGAGCCCTCGTGACCCGGTCACTTCCAAAAGCCTTGTCTCTGACCAGTGCTGCCTCAGACACCAAGATGTCAACTCGTGTGATTTGGGAAGACATTTCAGAGCCAAACCACAATACTCTGTATTAGTTTCTGTGAGCTGCCATGCCAGATTACCGCAGACCAGATGCCTAAAGAGGAGGAATTTATCCTCGGTTTTACAGGCTAAAATCAAAGTCAGGGTGTTACAGGATGAGTCAAGGTGTCACCAGGTCCATGCTTTCTTTAAAGGTACTAGAAAAGTGTCCTTCCTCGCCTCTGCCTAGCTTCTGGTGCCAACCATCCTTAGCTTACTGCAGCTGCATCCTTCCAGTCTCTGCTGCTATTGTCACCTGGCCTTCCGTCTGTCTGTCCCTTCAGCACATCAGTCCCTCTGGGCTTAGGGCCCACCCTAATTCAATATAACATCTTCTTAAACAAACCTGCAAAGACCTTGTTTTCCAAATAAAGACACATCCCTAGCTTCTGAATGGACTGCGTTTTGGAAACACTATATAACCCAATAAAATGCCCTAATATAAAACGAGAAACCGCAGGTATTCACTACAGAGACCCATTATATTAGTAGCCAGCTTTACATTAGAATTAGAACATAAATCAGTAAAAGTTTTTTAAAAGGAAGTGCCAAAAATGGGAGGAAGTCTTCTTTCTCATATGTAATTCTCTTTCAGAAAAGAGTAAGGACTATAAGCTTGTGTCTGATAATAGAACTTTTTACATAAAAGTCTGTACTTGTGCTTTTCTTTAAACTTTGCATATAATTCTTAAAAGGATCTACTATTTAGTAAAGTTCTTCTGAATCTGCTAGTAACAGTTACACAAGTTTTGATACTATACAATGTTTGGCAAACTTAGCATTAAAAACTACTAAGAAAATTTTTCTTTCT
Source organism: Dinomys branickii (assembly GCA_004027595.1). NCBI lineage: Eukaryota > Metazoa > Chordata > Mammalia > Rodentia > Dinomyidae > Dinomys > Dinomys branickii. The sequence goes on along the minus strand of PVLD010004846.1, from coordinate 41,488 downwards.
TTTTCAAGACTACAAAAGGCGCTTCATCTTTCAAGATAACCCGTGGAATTGAAGCAGTTGGTGGTAAATTAAGGTTTGTGAAATATAATAAAAACAGTGAAAATGCCCGAAGAGATTCAGCTATAAGGAAACTTTTCTTTTACCATGATGGTTGAAGATTTCTTAGAACACCAGAAGAACATAGTGATGAATTTGCATCAAAATGTTAAACATGTTTGTCCAGGCAGGGGAGAACAGGCTTATAATCCCAACACTATGGGAGGCTGAGGCAGGAGGATCAGTCAAGGCAACTTAGCAATTTAGTGAGACCCTGTCTCAAAATTTAAAAAAAAAAAAAGAAAGAAAGGAAAGGGCAAGGAATATGACCCAGGGCCAAGGCCCTGGATTCAATCCCTGGTCCCAGAGGGAGAAGTGTTGGGTATGTAAAACATCTTTATGCCTTAATATAACAGTTTAGGAGGACCTGGGATATAGCTCAGTGGCACAATACCTGCCTGGCAAGCACAAGGTCTTGAGTTCCATTTCTGTTACCCTGCCCCTTGAAGCAAAGACAATTTCAATAACTGGGAGTAGGTATTTGCAATATATAATATGTAAATGATCTCTGGAAAAACAACTGCAAATTAGGAAAAACGAACCACAGACAAGGGGCAGAAATAGGCTCTTCCCTGAATAGGAAGCAAGAAACACCAGTCTTTGTTTACAGTCACCAGTGTGACACCATTTCACACTCATGAAGATTTTTTAAAATACAGTGTTGGCAGAGATGATGGAGAATCTCTTACTTTGCTTGTGACAGAATAAGCAGGTAATTGTACCAATTAGAAAAGAATCGGAATATGTAGTATTATTTCTAACATTTTTGATCCATGTGCACAGAGCCATCTTTTTAAGTGATTTGGTACAGTTTAGATACACATAATGGTCGTATCGCCATAGGGAATTTGTACCTGTGTATACTGATTCCTCTTCTTTTCCCCACCCCCTCCGCTCCCTTCAGCCCTTCTTCCCCTCTTCCCCTCCTCATTGACTAAGCTTTGTTACCATTTTGTCCCTTTTTTTCTTTTCCCTTCCTCCTCCCCACCCCTCTCTAGTTCTCATTTCTTTTGAACAGTTTCTTCATATTTTGCAATACCCGTTGTACACTTTGGGCCTTATTTACATTTTTGGTTTCTCATGCCAGAGACAGCGATTTACACGTGGGTCCAATTTATTTCAATTAAGAGTATGGTCTCTAGTTGCGTCTGTTTACCTATTAAATCATCAAGCTTTTCCTCCTTTATAGCTGAGTAGTACTCCATTATATAAAAATGCTACATCTTTTTTACCCATTTCTCAGTTGATGGGCATTTGGATTGTTTCCAAGATTTAGCTGTTACAAACTGTGCTGCTGTGAACGTGGGTGCACATATATTGCTGTGGTATGGTGTTTATAATTTTTCTGGGAAGTTACCCAAAAGGAGTCAAAAGGGACCTCTAATCCTAGTTTTTTCAGGAATCTCTGTACTGATTTCCACAGTAGCTGTACCAGTCTGCACTCCCACCAGCAGTAGAATAGGGGTCCTTTTTCCCCACAACCTCGCCAGCATTTGTTATTAGTTGATTTCTTGATGATAGCCATTCTTTGTGGAGTGAAATGGAATCTCAGCATTGCTTTAATTTGCATCTCTCAAAAAATAAATAAATAATTTGCATCTCTCAAAAAAATAAATAATTTGCATCTCTCGAATGACCAGTGATGTTGAACATTTTTCCATATATTTATTTGCCATTTGTAGTTCTTCATCTGAGAAGTGTGTATTCATCTCAGAATCCCATTTTTGGATTGGGTCTTTAAATTTGAGAGATCTGGTTTTTTTGAGCTCTTTATATGTTCTAGATATTAGTCCTTTAAAGGAGAACAGGCTAAAAATGTTTCCCACTGTCTGGGTTCTATTCACTCTTTTGGTAATTTCTTTTATTTTGCAAAAGCTTTTTAATAGAATGAGATCCCACTTGTTGATTCTTTGTAATACTTCCCAAGCAATCTGGGTTTTGTCATGAAATTTTTACCTACATGTGTGTGTTCAAGAGTCTACCTGTTCTCTCTTCCAGCAGATTTCATGTGTGTTATGATCTGTGCGTGTCCCCCCAAAGCGTCCTACAGTCATGGGGGAAGGCTTTTAGAGTTTATGATTGACTCATGGTCCAGTGCTGGGATTATGGATGCGAATGCTATACCGCCTTGGGGCAGATAGTTTGCATACAATGTAAGGGAGGGAAAGAGGCTACTTGCTGCCATTCCTCCCCTTTGCTCTTGTTGTTTTTGCTGTATTCTGCCGCCATGAACATTTGCCCTCTGCCGGGTGCCACTTGACCTTGGAGCTAGCCCAGCATGGACTGAAACCTCCACAAACTGTGAGCTAAATAAATTCCTTCCCTCATTTTGAGTGTCAGGTATTTTGTCTCAGTAACAAGAGAAAAGTAACCAAAACAGTGTTTCTGTTTTAATATTTAGATATTTGATCCATTTTGGTACTAGTTTACTGCATGGTGAAAGACATGAATCTTTGGCGTGTGTTTTCCATCACCATTTATTAAAGAGGGTTTTTTTTCGGGGAACATATTTGGCCAGAGATGAGATTGGCTGAGTGTGTTTGAAGTTGTTTCTGCATCTTCTAATCTGTTCCATAGATCCTCGGATCAGTTTTCTTTGCCAGTACCATGCTGTTTTTTCTCACAGGAGCTCTGTAATATAATTTCAAATCAAGGATTGTGATGTCTCCTGTCTTTTTTGCCCAGAATTATTTTTGCTATTCTAGCTCTCTTCTGTTTCCAAATGAAATTTTAGGAATATTTTCTCTAGTGCTGTGGGGTATGCTACTGGTATTTTGATTAGGATTGCATTAAATCTGTGTATCAATTTTGGGAGTATGGCCATTTCACTATGTTGATTGTTTCTACCCGTGAGCAAGGGATAGCTTTCCATCTTCTGATGTCCTTTTCGATCTGCTTTTTCAGAGTACTGTAATTTTCAATGTATAGATGTTTTACTTTATTAGATTGATTCCTAAGTATTTCATTTTTTGTGATACTATTGTAAAAGGTACTGTTTCTCTAGTATCCTTCTCAGTGTGTTTGTTATTTGTGTATAGAAATGCTATTGATTTTTGAGTATTGATTTTGTCTCCAGTTATGCTGTTTAATTTGGCTATTAAATCTGCAAGTCATGGGTTTTGGAGTCTTCTATGTAGAACATCATGTCATCTGCAAATAATGATAATTTATCTTCTTCCTTTCCTACCTTTATTCCTTTTCTTTCTTTTTTTTTCCTCTAGTTGCTCTGGAATAGAAGTGGTGATAATGGACATTGTTGTCTTGTTTCCGATTTTAGCGTGAAAGCTTTCGGTTTTTGACTATTTTATATGATGTTACCTGTTGGTTTGTCATAAATTGCTTTTGTCAAATAGAGATAAAGACCATCTATTCCAGTTTTCAGTGGGGTTTTAATCATGAATGGGTGTTGGACTTTGTTAAATACTTTTTGGGGGCTTCATTAAGTCTTTTTTCTACATCTTTAGAGATGACCATATGATTTTTGTCTTTGACTCTACTGATGTGTGTGTGTGTGTGTGTGTGTGTGTGTGTGTGTGTGTGTGTATTGATTTGCATATATTTGAACCATCCCTGAATCCCTGGGATGAATCCTACTTGGTCATGGTGTATAATGTCCTTGATGATTTGCTGCATTTGTTTGTCATATCTTATTGAGGATTTTTCCATCTGTTCATTAGGGAGATTGGCTATAGTTCTCTTTTTTGGTTGGGTCCTTTTCTGGTTTTCGTATCGGGGTAATGCTTGCCTCTATAAATGAGTTTGGGAGAATTGCTTCTCTTTCAGTTTTATTAGAGTTTCAGCATTTGTGGCATTAGATCTCAATTTCTTGCAGAATTCAGCAGTAAATCCATCAACACCTGGACTTTTCCTCTGTTGTGAGTTCTTAATTACATTTTCAATTTCATCGACTGATACTGGGTTATTTCGAATTTTTGTATCTTTTGATTCAGTTTTGGCATTTCTTGTGTCTAAGAATCTGCCTGTTTCCTCTGTGTTTTACATCTTATTTTAAAGTACAGGTTCTTGAAGTAGGTATTGATCTGGATTTTTACAGGATTGTTGTGATTTCCACCTTTTCATTTCTAATTGCATGAATTTGAGTCTTTTCTTTCCTCTTATTAATAAGATTGGCTAGGGGTTTATCAATTTTATTTCATCTTTCAAAGAACCAACTCTTTGATTCATTGATTCTTTGTATTGTTTTCTTAGTGTCAGTTGCATTAATTTCTGTGCTTTGCAGTTTACTCCCTCCTAGGATCTTTGGGTTTGATGTGTTCTTTTTTCTAAAAGTTTGAGGTTCTATTATTGTTTATTTGAACTTGTTCTGTTTTCTTGATGTAAGAATTCATTGCTATAAATTTCTCTCATAGGACTGCTTTCATTGTGTCCCATAAGTTCTAGTATGTTGTCTTAACATTTTCATTTAATTATAGATACTGTTTACTTAATTTGTCTCTGTTTTTTGGGGACCTTCCTGGAAATGGCAGTTCCTGCTCTGATCCCACAAGCGGTAAACCACAGGCAGCCCTATGGGCTGCATCATCGTTTTGTGAAGTCCTATACCTATGTTTTATTTGATCTACAAGTCTCTCATTTCAGATCAATTTTGACATCAGGATGTATGTCCCCCCCTTTCTTCCCATTACCTATGTTTTTAGTTGATTTTGTTTGAGAAGCTCCATATGACTTCTCCTTTATTCAGCCATGTTGAGTGTCCAGCTGTTCTTTATGTAGAGTAGAAAGTACATAGCAGTTAAGGAATGAACCAGATCCACATGGAGAAATTAAAAAACAAAGTATTGGTGATTTTGGTTTCTAAAGCGGAAACAAGTGAGGATATTGGCCTGGAAAAGGTACAAAGGCATCTTCAGCTTCTTTATCTCCCCAGCTGCCCTTCTGGGGCTTGGGACTTGAACCAGGGGTACCACCAGCTTCGTCTCTAGCCCTTTTTATTTTGAAACAACATCTCACTAAGTTGCCCGGGCTGGCCTCAAACTTTGAATCCTCCTGTCTCAGACTCCCTAAGTAGCTGGAATTGTAGGTGTGTACCACCACACCAGTTTCATTTGCCATTTTAAAAAATAGTAGTAAAATATACATAAAATTTAATATTTTAAAGTTGCGGGTGTTAAGCAGCACTTAGCAATCATTAGCACCATCTCTTTCTGGAACTTTATCATCCTACCCAACTAAAATCTGCCTGTTAAACAGTGATGTCCCCATTCTCTGTCATCCCCTGAGCCCCTGCAGCCACTCCTCTGCTTTGTGTCTTGATTTTGGCTATACAAGAGTAATCATGTATTTCTCCTTTGGTAACTTATTTCACTTAGTATACGATCCTCAGGATTCCTCTATGTTATGGCACAAGTCCGAATTTCATTCCTTTTTAAGATTAATTTTCCATTTTTAAATACTTAATATGTTTACATTTTAGGTGATGATTATATATTATCATTGGCCCTTTTTGATAATATATGATCATTGACATGTCAAAAGCTTTCCAAAGGAGTTGGCTGATTTAGTAAGATACAAGGCTAGTTTATTCTTGTGATTGCGATAATTCACTGTAATTTATTCTCCACATCAGTGTGACTGCAACGAGGGAGAACTTGGTATACACTGTGGAGTGCCTGCGGGACGATGTGTGAGTACCTGCATGTGCAGTAGAACATTTCCTTTTCAAAGAATACTGAGCTTCAGAGTCCATCTTTGTTATGTCAGTATGATCTGTCTCTTGGTTTTGTGTTACTATTAAGACTTCGTGCACACAGCACTGCTTGGCCCAAGGACTCAATATAGAGGACATTATGGGTGCAGAGAGTCTTGAATGTTAACCTGTAACCCTTACCTTAATGTTTTCCATAGTGAGATTTTAATGGAGTTCCTGCTAAATGTCACCACAGCACCAGAATTCCGTCGTTGGGAAGTAGCTGACCTTCAGCCGCAGCTAGGAATTGACAAAGCTGTGGCTTTGCAGAATCCACAAACTCGTGAGTATATTTCAGATTCGCTGGTTTCTAGCACACTTGCTTTTTTGAGAAGATTGATGTATAGAGGAGAAAATTGCTGTTGAAATATTTTTCTACTTAGGTTTAAAAATACCTTTTCCAAAAATTTGCTCAGTTATTCCAGCATACTGTTGTTCTTTTATTTCTAAACATTTATACATGTTGTCACTTTTCATTTTTCATGGTAAACAAATGGATTGTAGAATCCTGGGTATTTTTTTTGTGTTTTCCTTTTCGTTTTTGAATACAGTAATCGTTCTGTTTCCACAAACGCTGCAGCAGTTTATTTCAGTTTCTGTTGTTGTTATTTATGCTTATGTATTGCCATTATTGTTTAATCAGCTCCCCTTTACTGAGTCTTTCAAAAGCAAGCAGCTCAATTTTTAAAAAATAAGAACTTTCATGTGCTCATATTTTTAAGTTTTTATAATGTTTAGTATATAATCTTTACACCTGACAAAAACAAATCTGCAGACAAGCACTGCTGACTCTTAGAAGTGATACATCTTCGGATGGGAGCAGAAAGCGTAGGGTTGCAGCATGGTGTGTGCTTTCCAGAGAATGCAGGCCTGCTGAGAAAGCGCTTATCGGGTGCCTGGAACATAGCGCATGTTTAGTTCATGTTATCTCTATGATGCTATCTCATAGCAATGCTTTGTATCACAGAGAATCATAGTCTGTGTTGCTTCTGGTAAAGTTGTAGAAAAGATGATGCCTGTGTCCAGGATGGCTTCTTCCCCACTGGTAGCAGTGAGCTTCCAGCCCTTGTCCTTTGTGACTCGACAGTAACTTGGGTTTACAGCTTTAGTCTGTTATCATTTTATTTTAAACTGGTACATAAAAATCACACCCTTCATGGGGTACCATGAATGCTTCGGTATACATTGTGTAATGTTTAAATCAAGTAAACATCGATCTCTTCAAGCATTCACTTTTTGTTTATGGTAGAAACTTTGAAAATACTTTCTTCTCGCTTTCCAAAATGTAAAGTCCTACTTCTTGTTTCTTTATCTTCTTACCTTCCCAGCTGTGATTCACCTCAAACTGCTCCTATAGTTTATGCCTTTGCTTTGTCTGACTCCATCATTCCTTCGATGCAGATCCCAAATTATACACCTAGCAAACGCTCTTTGTATAAGACTTACCCATATATTATTTCTTCTACGCTTCTGCAGCTGCACTATCTTCCCTAATGCCTCTGTGCACTTCTGACATACTACCAGCGTTGCACCCATGATACTTTAGTGCATAATGTTTTCCTGTCAACATTTTGAGGGTAGGCACAGATACTCATCTCTGTATCTGTGACAAGCACAGTGCCTGCCATGGGGAAGTTGCCCCAACAATAAACAGATACAGGAAATATAACTGTAGTGAGGCCCCAGATCAGAAAGGGATGCACAGTGCCAGGGTCCCAGTGAAGAGTAAGTCCAGTCAGTAATGGTACCTGACCCCAATAAACCAGTAACATCATCTAGGACTGACACTTTCATGGCTCCCTGTATCCTAACAATGCTCTTATTACCTAAAGAGAGAGCTTAGAAGTAAGTAAAATTCAGATTAAGTTGGGCTTAGTGGCACATACCTGTAATCCCAGCACTCATGAGACTTGAGGCAGGAGAATTGCTTAAAGTTGGAGGCCAGCGTGGACTACATAGTGAGCTCAGGACCAGCCTAAAACTATATAGCCAGACCCCTGCCTGTCTCAAAACAAAATTCAATTAAATGACTTGCCTAAGGTTACATGGCAAGGTGGTGGCAGAACCGTAACTACATTCAGATTTTCTGAAACCTAGTCCCTTACACTTCCCAGGTGATACACACAGAAGCGTGTAACTGGATTTGGTCATGTCATATATGTAATCTCTTTTTCTTAACACATTCAGCTGGCAGAATTTTAGAAGTTGCTACAAGTAAATCCCATAACTTGAAAGCCTAAGACAGGAAGATTGCCAGGAATTCAAGGCCAGCCTGGGCTACCTAGTGAGTTCAAGACCAACAGAACTACATAGTGAGATCCTGTCTTAAAAACAAACAAAAAATAGTTGCTAGGCGTAAAGTGTTAGTAAACATTCATCCTCTTACTACTTGACACCAAGTGTGTGTAAGCAGAGTTTGTTCTCAGTTTTAACACTATTGTTGTCTTTACTTAAATTTCAGTAATTATTTCTTTACTTATCTATCTTATAGGTGTCATTGAAAATTTGCATGCTGCTGCTTACCGGAATGCCTTGGCTAATTCCTTATATTGTCCTGACTATAGGATTGGAAAAGTGACTTCAGAGGAGGTAACTGATAAAATATTGTGTGTTTTTAAATGTACTTGTTTTCACATTAAATTGAGTAATCATCTATCATTATAGGGTGTTTGCTGCTTTTTCTTCTACTTTTAAAAAATTTAGCTTCTTTTTTTCTCATGAACTTGCTTTTTAACTAAAATTTTATCAGAACAATGTTTATATGTCTTTTAACCAAAAAAACCTTTGGCAAGCTAAGTATGCTAGGACATGCCTGTAATCCAGAAGGCTGAGGGAGAGGATCACTGCTAATTTGAAGCCAGCCTAAACTGTAGAGCAAAACCCAGTCTCAAAAAGCAAAACAAAACAAAGTTTTGATAAAAAGAGATATGATCATTACAGAAAAATGTGAAATAAGCAAAATTAACAACAAAACATCCTCATGTACCTAAAGGTACTATTATATTTTCTTTTGTATTATCTTTTCTGTGTATGTGTTATCTTTGTAAAACAACATTGAAGTTTTTAAATAGCACAGTAAATTCTTCAACAAAAAAAGTTCAGTCCTGTGAATATGTCTGTGACAGTGAACCTGACTTCCTGAACTGCTGTTCACTCAGTGCCTGGCCACCCCTCCCAGCACATCAGCCTCCCTGGGCTGGCACAGATTATCACACATCCTAGCCATATGTGGGCCAAAGAACTGTTTCCAAGACAAGAAACACTGGATGTTAAACCTACTAATGTGGATGCAGACATAACAATCTTAATTTCCTACTTCTACCGCCTGCACACCCCCTAAAAATTTATCAAATGACATCAAGAAAAAAAGTTAAATTATCAACACTTTAAAAATATTGACTCAGAAATTAAACTTTTAATCCCATTTCATTTCTGGTTGCTACTACAGAAAACTAAGCTATATCCCTTTCTCATTTGATTTATCAGTGAGCTTAATGCTTACCACTCCTAAGGTGCTTTTATTCAAAAATGAGAAGTCATCATCCAACTTGAACAGGCAACATTTTTCCTAATACAGGTCTGTAATGAGTTTTGAAAGTTTTCAGGAATAAATTCACCTTGGCAAGGAATTGTCATTAAGGTAGCCAAAACTAATACTTAGAGCATAACATTTATCTGCAGGGATATCTGTTATAGCATTGTTTTTTAATGGTGAAAAATTAAAAATAATATCTAACGTTAGGGGATTAGTAAAATAACTTATTAAATAACTGTAGAGCTGGATGTGATGGCACATATCCCTGTAATGCTAGCACTCGGGAGGCTGAGGCAGGAAGATCATGAGTTCAAGGCCAGCCTGGGCTACACAGTAAGTTCAATATCAGCCTTAGTGAGACTCTGTCTCACAACAACAAGTGGGCACGGTGGCGCACCCCTGTAATCCCAGCACTTGGGAGGCTGAGGCAGGTTAGTTGCTAGTTTGAGACCACCCTGGGCTATAAAGTGAGCTCGAGGCCAGCCTGAACTGCACGATAAGACCCTGTCTCAAAAAGACAAAAAACTGTAGAAGGGCACACTGGTCAACCATTCCAAATATTACTGATAATGTAAAATTTCCATAGCATATTATCAAGTAAAGTACATTAGTATATACGCAAAGGTCCCTTCAATTTTTTTCCCCTATTACTGAGGATTGAACCCAGGGCTTTTGCACTGAACTGCGTCACCACCTTTTTTTTTAATTCTTCACTTTGAGACAGTTTCACTAAGTTTTAAGTTGCCCAGGCTGGACTTAAACTTGTGACCCAACATGTTGCCTCAGCCTTCCGGAGTTCTGGGTTATTGGGTGTACACCACCATGCCTAGCTGAAAAAGTCCCATTTTTTAAAAAATGTTACGCAGTTACCAAGATTTTAACTGCAATATGCTGATTCTTTCAATGTTGTTAACTTTTTAAAAATGTATCCCTAGACTAAAGGAAATTTTAAAGAAATCAGTAATAGGTACTTTAAGCCTCTGTAGAAAAACATCAGTAGAACAAAGCATTGATTCTCCAAAGGCAGTCCATAGACACCTACCATTCAAAGCCTGGTGTGGTGGCACACACCGGTACTCGCAGCGCTCAGGAGCTAGAGGCGGCAGGATACCCAGGAGTTCTGAGGCAAGCCTGGGGTATGCAGTGAGTTCAAGGCCTGCCTAAGCTGCATAGCGAGACCCTGTCTCACAAAAACAAAAAGATACCTACCATTCAGTTTTTTTTGTTGTTGTTGTTGTTGTTTTTTTGTTTTTTTTTTTTACCATTCAGTTTAGAGCACTTCGGGTAAATTGATTAAAAGTTTGAAGTTTAGTCTCATTACTTTAGTCAGTATTTCCTAGCATTGTTATTTTCCTTCCCCAAGGGGCTTCTCTGTAAATCTAATGCATTTGAATGCCACAGACACTATCTGCTTATATACTGGGATATATACAAATATATCTACAGTATATATTTAGTATATATAGTAAATATTAGTGTATTTTTATTACAGTAACTATAGTAAATATTTCTATATATAGTAAATATATAGTATATTTCACTTCATATCTAAAATGAGGATTTTTTTTTAACTGCCCCCTAGAAGGACTAATCATACGTTTTGAGAATATATGATTTAGCCCTATTTTTGTATATTAAGACTGAAGTAATAGGATAAACCATGATTGGCTGCAGAGATGGGTGAGAAGGGTATATAGTTTTAACATTGCTACTAGACCTTGCAGAAGATATTTGTGCTTTAATTACTTACCTGGTAAAACAAGAAATCTGCTGTGCTTTATCCACATTATAATAAAAATCATAAGCTTATTCCCATTTTTTAAGTTCAAGCTAGCGTGTAATTTTAATTCCTTCATTAAGTAGTGCTTTTACTGAGGTGTAACTCGCTCACCGCACACTAAAACGCTCACTCGCATGGCCTCCACCGTGCGCAGCATTGCGCACCCATGACCACAGTTGAGCTCTAGTGCTTTTTGAGTAGTAATTTTATAATAAAGTTGGAGAGTAATTCAGCACCAACTAGTCCCTGATCGTTCAGTGTAGCAGCACTGAATCTTGGGTAATTATTTTCTACAAAAGTGCACTTCTGTCTTTTTACAGCTTTTCATATTTATAGCAGTGTAACCTAAGTTTTTTTCATTTTCTCAGTTACACTTCTATGTGCAGAACCATTTTACGAGTGCAAGGATGGCTTTGGTTGGACTTGGTAAGTTGTGGGTTCTGTGTGTATCAGTTTGCTTCCATAAAAATCCCTTCACCTGAAATTGTGTTGAACAAAGGACTGAACAAGATTCAAAAACCACTTACATTATATAGGCAGTACATGTTAGGATTCTAACTGCTGTCCTATTCGGGAGAACAGAATTGAATATTTAACTGTAAATTATTTTATAACTTGTGACAAGGGTGAATTTCATGAAGCAAAGAGCTTTTATAACCTGCCTTTTCAAAAGAAGTTCAGTTTAATAAAAAATGAGCAAAAGAGCCTAAGCAGACAGCTTATACAGAAATGTGTGTATATGTATCCATTTATTTTAAAGGATGATTAGCCTAATAAGAAAAATTTTAATTTTAAGATTAGCAAAAATTGAAAGATTGACACTGCCCAATATTAACCAGGATTTGGAGAAAAAGATAGTATCAGAAATTGTTGTTGGGGTCTGGGGTATAGCTTAGTGGTGCAGCACCTGCCTAGCAAGCATGAGGTTCTGAGTTCAGTTCCTGCTACCAAGAAAATAAATTATTGGTGGGCCAGGTGTGGTGGCACACACCTGTAATCCCATCCCAGCACTTGGGAAACTGAGGCAGGAGGATCACTACAAGTTTGAGGCCAGCTTGTGCTACATAGTGAACTCAAGGCCAGCCTGTACTACACAATAAGACCCTGTCTCAAAAAAAAAAATTGTTGGTAGGAGTATAAACTAGTGCATTTTGGGAGAAAAATATATTTATGAATATACATTTATAAATAGATACATATTTATAAATTCTGAACATTTATACTCCGAGACTCAGAAACTTTTGAGAATGTGTCCTACAGAAATGCTTGGTCAGGCTTAGAAAATATTTTCCTGAGAATAATCATTGCAGTTTTGTATGGTTTGTGCCTTAGTTACTTTCCTCTTGTTACTGAGACAAAATACCCAACACCCAAAGTTAAAGGGAAAAGTTTTACTTAAATCACAGTTAGTAAAGGTTTCAGTCCATAATTAGCTGGCTCCGAGGCGGGGTGGCACGTCAGGTAGGCATCACAGAGGAGAAACAGTTCGTGGTAGGCAGAAGATAGGGTAGCAAGCAAGAGACCTTACCAGGTTTTTCTGCCCCTTTTATGCTCTTACTGAGGTTACCTAAGGCTGTACCAAACCAGTCAGTGGATTGATCCCTTGATCCCAGCAAAACACACTCTAGCTTTAGTCATCTGTAAAAAAGCCCCCCCACACACACAACCACATGAAGCTTTGGAGATACATCTAGGCACAAATCACAACAATTTGTAACAGCTTAAAGTATAATTCATGTGCCATAAATTTAACACATACACACCCTGCCCTTTACACTACTAGGGATCAAACCCAGGGTCTTGTACATGCCAAGCAAGCACTGCCACTGAGCCACATCCAGGCCCCAAAACCCAAACGTGAGCGGTTTTTAGTCAGAGTTGTACAACCATTATTACGAATTCCAGACCATTTTCCTCATCCCTAAGAAAGCCTGTGCCCACAGGCAGTCAGTCCCCGTTCTTTTTCTCCGTGCCTATCACAGGCTTCTCTCAAGTGTGTCTCGGAGTCCATACATACTGTACCAGGTATCACTGTTCTCATTTATGGCAGAAAAAAGCTCTGTTACCACGTTTTGTTTATCTGTTCATTGACATTTGAATTTTCACCCTTCAGTGATGTTGAGGAGTTTTTGTTTGGTTGGTTTGGGTTCTGTTTCTTTGTTTGTTTTGGTTTTTCGAACAGTCTTTTGGCTGTTTGAGATGGGGACTCCCTGTGTAGTTCATGCTGGCCTTGACCATAGCCAGAGAACTTGCTTCCATCCTCTTGCCGCAGCCTCTCAAGTGCTGGTGTTACAGGCCTATGCCACCGGGCCCGGCTCAAGTGCTTTTGAATGTAGACATTCATGTGTAAGTTTTTCTCAGGACACCTGGCTTTGGCTCTTTGGAGTATTGCCAGGACATGGTAACTACTGAGCAACTGACAGATTGTACTCACCACTTTACACGTGTGTCCGGGTGTCCAGTTTTCCCACATCTTCACTGAAGCTCATAACTATCAGCTGTCCTGCTGATGACGGTCCTAGTGTACACGAAGTGGTCATTGTGGGTTTTGTATGCATTTTCCTAATGACAGTGATGTTAGTCATTTTTCATTTTCTTTTCTTGGACATCTGATTAACTTCTTGGAGAAATGTTTGTTCACAGTCTTGGCCCATGTTTTAATTGAGTTATTGGGGCTTTATGTATTGCTGGGGAACCCAGGGCCTTGCCCATGATCAGCAAATGCTCTGCCTGTGTTTTCATTCATAAATTCTTCATATGTGTTACAGATACTAGCCCCTTCTCACATATGAATCAAGGATATTTCTCTTCTTTTGTTCTTTTTTTTACTTTCTCAATAGTGTTCTTTGATGAGCAATGTAATATTGTTTACTGTTGCAACATGCTTGTGTCCATCAATAAGGGATGAATTAAATAAATGACAGTATATCCATAAAGTGGACTTACTCTTTTCTAATTTTTTTTCTAGTACTGGAAGCTGAACGTGGGACCTTCACACTGAGCTATATTCTCAATCCTTTTTATTTTTATATTTTATTTTGAGCCAGGTCTCGCTAGTTATCCAGGCTGGGCTCAAACAAGATCATCCTAACTTAGCCTCCCAGAGTATCAGGATTCTAGACATGTACTCCCATACCTGGCTGAATGGAATTCCTCAAACCATTATATGTTTGAACAGACCAGTCAGATGCAAATTGTGAAAGATAATTTATAAGCATTAGAAGAAAGTTTTTTTTGTTTTTGTTTTGTTTTGTTTGAGACAGCATCTCACTATGCATTTCAGGTTGTTGGCCGTGAGCTCACTTTGTAGCCCAGGCTGATCTGCAGACTCACAAAGATCCTCCTGCGTCAGCCTTCTGAGTGCTGGAATTAGAGGCATGCACCACCACACCCAGCTGTCATTTTTAAAATAAGGGCTAGGAGTATATCTCAGTGGTGGAGCATGTGTCTGGCAGGCTTGAGGCCCTAAATTCACTCGCCAGCACCAAAAAGAAAGAAAAAGAAAGAGGAACGATATTAACTGCATAAAAAAATTATACATAAATATAATAGTTTAGCATTAGTAAACTGTAAATTGCTGCATAGGAGAAGCACATGGTGCGAAGACTTTTTCAGTAGTAGAAGTTTTATAACTGTTTTAGAAATTCTGGTTCTAACTTTCTGTTTCTTCTCAAACAGGCGTGAGTCACCCCGCTCTAAAGCAAGTCGCTGAGCAGTTTCTCAACATGAGGGGCGGGCTTGGTTTAGCGGGTGCCAAAGCCAAGTACCGTGGGGGTGAGCAGTACGTTGCATCGCGTGTGGTTTGTGGGAGGCTAGAATAGTGTACTGGAGTGGAGCGGGTTTGATCATCTTCTGCTGAACCATCTTGTTGCATCAGGAAATAGATAGCTTTGGTGTTACATGGCGTAGGGTGGCCGCGGGAAGGCCACAAGGTCGTGATAAACTTGACCTCGGTGGGTCAGCGCAGTGTTGTGGGGGGTACCGAAGCATAAAGTCAGTGGTAACCAAACTTGTTTCCTTCCTTGCCCTCTCCTTCCATGGACCCAGGTGAAATTCGAGAACAGACTGAAGACAGTCTCGTCCATGCTGCTGTTGTCGCAGAAAGTGCTGCCATAGGAAGTGCAGAAGCAAATGCATTCAGTGTTCTTCAGCACGTCCTTGGTGCTGGGCCACATGTCAAGAGGGGCGGCAACACCACCAACCTGCTGTACCAGGCTGTTGCTAAAGGAAGTCACCAGCCATTTGATGTGAGTCTGAGAAGTTGGTCTCTCTCCTTCTGTATTTATGGTGTAATCCTGATCATCTGTTCTTAATCTGCTCTTCAAGGTTAAGGTAAACACAGAAATTCATACAGTTGAAAAGATAGCCAGTCTTGACTTCAGTAGTGGGTCTGTCAACTGTTCTAGGCAGGTGTGGTGGCACATGCCTGTAACCCCAGCACTCAGGAGGCTGAGACAGGAGGATAGTGATGAGTTTGAGGCCAGCCTGGAATACATAGAAAGACCGTGTCTCAAAATAAAAAAAAACTTACTATCTTTTCAGTTCTAATACAGAAAAGGGAATTAAATACCCAGGGAACAAAATCGGAGAGTCACATGTCAGTTCATTCCTTTTATAACAGAGTTTTAGATACTAAACATTCCCTTGGATGCTAACTAGTGTTTTTTTCTAGGTAATTCTTCTCTCCATTCTGTTGTGTACCTACTTCTTGAGTTTTACTGCCCTTTATGTTTTGCCAGATGGGCAAGACATACACCAGAAAAATTGTTCACTGAGCCAGGCATGATAGCACATGCTTGAAATGCTTGTAATCCCAGCACTCGGGAGGCTGAGGCAGGAAGATTGCCATGCGTTCAAGGCCAACCTGGACTATATAGTGATTTTGAGGCCAGCCTGAACTACATAGTGACACCCTGTCTCCAAAAGAGAGGTAGTTGCTGAGTGGTTTCTCAACATGAGGAACGGGCTTGGTTAAGCGGGTGCCAAGGCCGAGTGCCACGGAGGTGAGCAGTCTGTTGGGTTGAGCAGTTTAAGATCCAGTTAAAACAAAAATGATATTTAATCTTATGAAAGTGTTCTAGAAAACATATTCTTGAGACAAGGAAGTGTTAGAGCTTTCAGAGTACTGATATGCCCGGAGAATATGAAATACTAAGTAACAAAATAGGGCTCTTGGGTAGTATGCCCTTTGTTTTGAGACCAGGTCTCGATGTAGTTCAGGCTGCGCTCCAACTCACAACAATCCTCCCACCTCAGCCTCCAGAGAAGACCCCGTCTCAAAAAAAACCAGTGTGGGTTCCCAGGCTACAACCTCAGGGAGCAAGTCAGTAACTGTTCCAAGAATCAGAAAGTCTACACTTGGAATGACTTGGGTGATGTGTTCATATAAATGGTTTACATTTTACATAAACACTGCAAAACACTATTTTTAGGCAGTCACTGCTACCTTAAGGAGTTAAAACCCTGCCCAGACTACAGGCAGGAGTTGTCTCTGTTCCCATGTACCCAGAGGCTAAACTTTTGTGGGTAATGGTCTCCAGCAAAAGTTTTATCTGACCCTTTGACTTTGTATGTAAGAGAAATGAAAGCAAATCAGTGAAGAAACTCAGTACCAACAGTGGACGAAAGCAGATCCAGTACCAGAGTCCATGGTGTGCCCCTTGGCCGCTGTATGTTAAATAATAATGTTCCCATTATTACTCATCAGAGGAATGTTTGAAAAAAACCAATAAAGAGAAAAATAAACAGTAGTTTTAGAAAAATTTAAGTAGAAAAAGAGTAAAGGCCATGGCAGCTCTGAAAGATGTAACCTGCAGACCTTAAAATCTGTTAGATGAAATGTCAGTCTGCTTTGCTTCTGCCGTGAAGGCGCAGTATCTGTCCAGACACCGTGAGGAGACTGGCCTGTGCCCCACCTGGTAGGGTGTCGTAAAGTAAAGTTTCATTCTCTCTCAGGTCTCTGCGTTTAATGCCAGTTACTCAGATTCCGGGCTCTTTGGGATTTACACCATCTCACAAGCTGCCACTGCTGGAGATGTAAGTTTTGAACTTGCCTGCTCTCACCAGATTTACTCCCAAAATTTGCGTGGTTTTCATTAAAATAGATTTGAATGCCATCATTTATCAGCACTATCTGTATTGTATCGTTGAAGTGGATCTGACATGGGGAACATCCAGAAATGTGTCCTAAAGCCTCCAGGAAGGAGGGGAGACACCTCAGCATTGCTGTTCTTAGACAAGCAGGATTGAGTCGGCTCTGCAGTGTCTAATTTCAGAATCCAGGAGAGGTCAAGGCCAAGATGCAAATACACTGATCCGCTGTCGAGGTTTTCTTGAAGTCACAGTTGTGGGTGAAAATTGTAGAAGAAAACCGAAGCTTATGTTCTGGAAAACATCACTGTTTATGGGGCGGTTGACTAAGGGAAGTGGCCAGGAAGACTGAAAGGACAGCAAGGCGGACTGGTCTATTTGAAGGCCAGGAATGAGAAAATAGTTAACACGGGTTTAATCTACCACAGAGTCAGATCCTCTGCAGAGGGGTCTGGCAGTTTTATCAAACGAGGACACCACTGGTGATCTTAGTTTTCCCCATTTACTGTGATTAGGGAGCGAATGAGAAGTAAGGAATGATGGGTGATGTGAGCAGGTGGCACTTGGACTTGCAGGGAAGTGGCTGGCAGCGGCAGCAGGGTTTGCCCTGAGAAACCCCGTTGGAACGGATGTTCATGAAAAGGCTGGGGTAGACACAGGAGTTAGAAAATGGTACACGGCTCAGATCTGGAAAAGCAAGAGCAAGCGGGCTGTTTCACTCCTGGAAGCAGAAGTTATGTTGGGAAATAGGTCGGCAGACAGGGAGATCCATCCTGGGTGAGTTGGCGGCTAAGTTGTGTTTTAGGGATGAGAGGAAGGAAGACGCTCGAAAGAAAGAGATGGAGTTTGGGACAGATGACCTCGGTGCATACAACTGGCAGCGGCAGTAGTGCAGGTGTCTCCTTGAAGCGAGTGCCTATGAATTCACAGTATAGGAAGCCAGGTCTGTTTCATAATTTCAGTTCACTAATACTACCTTTAATGGCACAACAGGAGAGGCAGGCACTAGGATTAATCCCAGGTTGGAATCTTGGAAAAATCCTGAGCAGCTTAGAAGCAGGAGGTAGCTAGCAAGAGTTGGGAGCATTGGCAGGAGTGATTGAAGGGATGACTCGTGGCCATAGGCCAGGCAAAGAAGAGACCCGACAGAGAGAAAGTAGCCAATCCAGGAAGTGGAGATGTTGAGCTAGAATAAGGACAGGGCCAAGGCCAGAAGCTCTGGAACTGGGAGTTAGGGTGTTGGAGTTAGGGCGGTGGCCATGGAAATGGGTAACTGACATGGGAGGGAAGGTGACCGGGGACGGTCAGTAGCACGCCCTGACCATGCCGGGATTAAGGTGGAGAAGACGTGGGCTGGGTGTACTGGTTGATTCATTCAGCAGAGGCTCACCCAGTGTCCACAGCGCTGCAGCGTGATCCCTTCTTGACTGGGGTTCCAGGTGTGGGTGAGATGGGCCTTACAGACTGGCTGTGTGTGGATGACTACTTTCTTCCAGGTGAACAGTAAAGGACAGCAGTGTTAACTGCATGATCTGGAGGAGTTCTAAGAAGTGTTTATTCCCTATAGGCGAAGACAAGTCCATGTGTTTGCTCTTTCTTGAAGACCCCTTGTCTTCAACCATCTTCTGCCCCCACCACTTACATTAAATAAGAATGTGGCTGCTTGGATACTGTACATGGTACAAACAGCTGCCTAAGGGGATGTACAGCTACTGCAGAATCCACATAGATGTTACTGTTCTTTAAAACTAACTTTCCGTCTTGTGATTTTGCCCAGTGGAAGAACAAACGTTCCTCAGGACACCCTGGCTCTGGCCCAGGTGATCAGCTTTCCTCTGTGTGTCTTAGGTCATCAAGGCTGCCTATAACCAAGTAAAAACAGTTGCCCAAGGAAACCTCTCCAGTGCGGATGTCCAGACTGCCAAGTAAGTCTCCACTCAATTTGCTTTATGTGTTATTTACTTGGCGTCTGCAGGGTTTTGGATTCAGCCACTGTTACAAGGATTAGAAATGCAAAAAGTATTAAAGGAGAAGGGAAGGGGGGGTGTGACTCCGGGTAGAGCTCTTGCCTAGTATGCGTGACGGCCTAGGTTCAAACCCCAATGCCAAACAAAAGAGGAAATAAATGGACAGATGAAAATACCTACATCATACCACCTAGAGGTAGAGTTAAAATGCCGGTTATTTTCTTGACCATACATTTTTAGATGCAATTGTTAAGAGGATTGTATATATTCATTTACATCCTTTTTAGAAAGTATGTTTATTGTAGAAATTTGAAAATTACCTCCCAAAATGATCATTGATTCCACATCAGTGAGATCCCCCCCACTGCCTGTTTTTTGGTTGTACCGAGGGTTGAACTTAGGGCCCCCAGTGCACACCGGCCCTTTTGTTAGTTTGTTTTTGAGAACCTTGCTAAGTCGCCCAAGATGGGCTTAAACTTGTGTGATGCTCCTGCCTCAGCCTCCCAGAATGCAGAATTACAGGCATGCACCAGTATGTCCAGCTTCTGTGAGTCCTTTTTAAAATGTCATATTGATATTTCTCTTTATTCAAGTTACTAAAGACTTGTCTAAATTAATTGGTGTCAAAAAATATAGCAGAAATGCTGGTCATTTTCTACAGTTGAAAATAACAGGCTATAAAAGTTGGGCTGGGGATATAGCTCAGTGGAATAAGCGCTTGCCTAGCAAGCGCAGGGTCCTGAGTTCGATCCCCAGTACCGCAAAAAAAAAAAAAAAAAAAGGCTGGGGGTATAGCTCAGTGGCATAAGCACTTGCCTGGCAAGCACAAGGTCCTGAGTTTGATCCCTGGTACTGGGAAAAAAAAAAAAAAAGAAACAGGCTATAAAAGTTACCTTTGGGCTTAAAACATGTATTTTATATTACTGTTTGCCCTCCATATGCACAGGTTCTGTGTCGATTCAGTCAACCACAGATAGAAAAATGGGGGGAAAACGACATCCATACTGCATGTGTGCAGACTTCTCTCTTGTTCCCTGAATAGTGCGATACACGAAGGGTCTGCGCTGTGTTCAGATTGTGGAGGTGCTGTTAGGGGTGACTGAGGGCAACTCAAGTGTACAGGTACCAGTGCACAGGTTCTGTGCGAGCACCAGGCCGCATTACATAGCAGGTTGGAGAATCTGCAGGCATTAGCGCCCATAGGGTCCTGGAACCCACACCAGAGACATCTGTACACTAGGGACAGCTGGGTCTCGGTGCAGGCTCTCCACTGTGTTTCCATAAGATAATCTGCTTTCAGTCTATACTTTTTCCCCTAAGGAAGACAGAAAGACTCATCACTGTTGATTTTTATTTTATTTTATTTTTTAATTGAGACAGGGTCTCACTGTGCAGTTCAGGCTGGCCTTGAGCTCACTTTGTAGCCCAGGATGGCCTCGAACTTGTAATGATCCTCCTGCCTCAGCCTCCCGAGTGCTGGGATTACATGTGTGCACCACTATACCCAACTATTCGTTGATTTTTAAATTCCCACTGTCCAGACTAACAGTGCTAATAACACCTCCATCCCAACTCATTAGAACTTAAGAAATTTTCGTTTAACTGAAAGACTGTGGGCAAATTTGGAAAACAAACTGCATTTTCATACAGCAATTTAAGACATTTAAGGTTGAGTCCATCTAGTTAACATCAGTTCAAGATAACCTTGTAATTCATTTGCTCTCTATGATCATGTAATATTGCCAGCACAGGAAGTGTGACGAGTGTGAATTACACCCCGAGAGAACAATCTTTACTTCCCATTTCTATGCTACTTTTGTTATACTGAATGCACTACAAAATTGCACGCCTCTCTCTCCTTCCTTCTCTCCCTCCCTCCCTCTCAAACAGCAATAACAAGTAGTAGGAGAATGAATCAAAACACTGGATTCACTTAGGAAAACTCTTAAGTCTCAAATGTATTTTGTGAATAAGTATAGCATAGTTTTAAAGGTATAGCAATAGGTAGAAAATGAGATTGTAGTTATTAATTTCAAGACACATTTAATTTCTGCCATTCTGATAAAGTTGATGCTTTTTCCTTGTAAGGTTCTTAGTCTTCTTATAGTGAAAGAGAAAGCGAGGTGTCACTGCTGAAAGGACAAACATTAATAACCTCTTGGTAAGGTATATTTTAGGTGAAAACCTTTTTTAGTTAAGCTGACAGTGTGGTAAAATTGCTGTATTAAGTTGTAATTACATTTAAATGGGAGTCTTGCAATAGAATGCCAAAGGATAATAATTTATTTGGGGCCTAAGTAGCTTAATGCCGCATTGAAAACCATGTTTATAAGGAATAATAGTTTCTTTCCAGGAGAACCGTGAATTGGGTTATTGTGTTTGATTTGAAATTGATCCTTCTGCACCCATAGTATTTAAGCTCCTGGGGCTCTCAAGAACTGTAGCACCTCCCCACCTGCCTTCTCCTCCCTGCGCTGTCCCTGCTGAGGCAGATCCCAGCACAGAAGTAATACTTGGTGGGGTGTGTGTCGGCCCACACGTCTGCCAAGTGGCAGTACCTTACAAGCCCATACAGGTAGATAACCTTGTTTAGTAGAAATGCCTGAAATTACCACTAGAAATACATCACAAGGCAGGAGGAGTTACTTCGCATTAAAATAGTTTTATGTAGATCTAAGGTGTGTTCTAAAATCAAAAGGTAACCTGAAGTTTCAGTAAAGCTTTGTGTTGACATCTTTCCAAACAGTAGTAAGTAGTAAACTGTTTCATGAGCTGAAAAAGAATGGAGGCCTCCAGCTGTAACCTGCTGTTACTAAAAGCATGTTGCAGAGTCTGCGGTGCGCACTTTGAAACTGCCTGGCTCCACAGCACTGACTCCTGCCTTTCCCCGCACAGGAACAAGCTGAAAGCTGCATACCTGATGTCAGTGGAGTCCTCGGAGGGCTTCCTGGGCGAAGTCGGGTCCCAGGCTCTGGGTGCTGGTTCCTACACACCCCCGGACACAGTCCTTCAGCAGATTGACGCAGTGGCCAGTGCTGATATTGTAAATGTAAGCCAGTGAAGTCTTACCATTTAACATAGAGAACTAGTGACCCGGCTTCAGAAGGAATGCGGAGGCTGCCTTGAGCTGTGTGTGTTCTCTTGTTGACTGGTCCCTCTGTTCCTAGTGTGGAGACAGGAGGGCTCGTAACCATCTGATTACAGATAGCACCCTTGCTGGGTGTGGTGATGTCCGTAATCCCAGCACTCGGGAGGCTGAGGCAGGAGCGTTGCTGTGAGTTCAAGGCCAGCCTGGGCCACATAAGCAAGTTCAAGGCCAGCCTGCACTACACAGTGAGACTGTCTCAGAAAGGAACAAAACAAATAGCATCCCTGCCTCTGCCGGCGTGTATACATCCTCATCCTCATTCGAATAAATCACCATTCAGTCAGACCAGTTCAGATTCTTAGAGGTCAAGAAGAGGCAAATACTGGCAGGTTTTTATGATTTGATCTAAGTAGTAGCCGGCCGCTATTCTTCCCTCATTCATCCTCAGGAAGTAAATGATCCTGCGAGTCCTTCCCCATCTAGTGTCTCGGGGCTGTACTCATTTGGTTACCTGAGACATCCTCTGCGTGTGCTGTTCCCACAGGTGACTATTCCTTACAAGACTGAGTTGCGAGATCTGGGACTATCTGCCTTACACAGTGGGTCCTCCGGTTACGGCCGGCCTGACATACAACAACTTGAGTTCTGACTGGAATTTTAGCATTAACTTATAACCAAAGCCTTGAGTTACAACCCAAATGCTGGCCGCTATGCTTCCATGTGGCCTCAGATACAGATTTCACCCTGACAGAGTCCTGGAAGGAACATTACCGTGTCCTGCCCTACATGGGTTAATTGAGAAATCCTGAGCCAGTGTCTCTCTGAGGTCACTGAGATCCGCCTATGTACAGGAGAGAGACTTGGAAGGAGTGTGGAGGAGCCTGAACCCTCAGTGGACAGCCTGAGCTACCCCAGTCCCCAGGAAGCACCTGAGTTCCTCAGTCAAGAGCCCACTGCACCTCTTTGTATTTCTTACTGTGTCCACTGAGCGTGTGCACCCCAGAGTAGATCTAAAGGCAGTGTGTTTTCCAAGTCTCTTCTACATTAAAAATACCAACTCCTTCTCCACGGTAGATGTCTCAACTGTCTTCTCATTATTGTATAAAGATAATAGGATAGAAAAAAAACAAGGCCACTTTAAGATAAAAGCCCTGACTTCAGCTGGCCCCTAAGTTCACCAGCACACCCTCTCCAAAGCAGCTGTCTTGCTCGGCCTAGGGCTGCACCAGTCCTGACCCAGCCGCCTCTGCCGCCATCACTCCCCGCAAAGAGCTGGCATGAGCTACCAGGGCTCTCACTCGACATAGCTTTGTGCTGTTACACGTAGCTTAAACGACTGGCCTTTGAACTTGAAATAATGGCATAAGGAATACCAGGGTATAAAGCTTGTCCTTTAACTGGGCCATTATTATACAGTATTTTGATTGACTCAGACTATTTGCCATTGTAATGTGACAAGGACAGCCCTGCCTGAAATCACTCTGCCCGGCCCTGTTTTGCAGTGCCGGTGAGATTTTCCTTATCTGCCTTTCAGCAGCCGCCCTCTTATCTAGAGAACTGCTCTCACATATGTATTGGTTACACACATGGTGGAATATTCGTAAAATAAAGCCCTAGCTGCCTCGCAGTTTATTTTTATGAAGCTATTGGAGGATTACTGGCAGAGTGTTCTCCCTACAAAGTCTTGAAATGACAGGTTTGTCTACTTGATGATGCACAGTATTTCTTTCAACTTTTTGTATTTTTTTGTTTCTTTAAAGGCTGCAAAGAAGTTTGTTTCTGGCCAGAAGTCAATGGCAGCAAGTGGGAACTTGGGGCATACCCCTTTCGCTGATGAGTTGTAACGTCAAAGCACATACTGCAGAAGAGCTGGGCGTTTGCTCGGCCCAGAGCAGCAAACACATCAAAGTCAGAAGTCTCTAATATATTAATGTTAATTTTTTCTCATTAGGTGAAATATCTTAAAGTATAAATGCAGATAATTATTCCCAGTTGACCGAGAGTC
The DNA here is from genome assembly GCA_004027595.1 of Dinomys branickii. Classification (NCBI taxonomy): domain Eukaryota; kingdom Metazoa; phylum Chordata; class Mammalia; order Rodentia; family Dinomyidae; genus Dinomys; species Dinomys branickii. Next base: position 17,220 of record PVLD010004846.1, on the reverse strand, counting down.
AATAAAACATTCTGCTTAAATGTTTTTCTCGCATTTTTCCTAATCAAGTATTGATTACATGCTGGGACCTTTGTTTTAGATACTTTAAGGGAGACAAGGATAAAATACCTGAGTGAATCCACTCTCAGTTAAGAAACACTGGCAAGTATTAAAGCTAAGCAGCTACCATGGTAAAAATTGCCAGATTATCATTGGTGCCTTTTAAGATAAAAGTAAGTTCAAATTGTCGTTTCGGGTAACAACAGTTAAGTAGTCTGGTTTGTATCCCTGTCTGCCTTTTTTGTAGTAAAATTATTTCTAAAAAATTCCTTATGAATCATACCCTGATACATTAGTTCATGTACTTCTATTTTATGTCTGGTTTATCTTCACTATGGCAGGTTTTTTTCTCTCCTACCTCTATTTGCCTGTTTTAATCCTGTCTCTTTCAAATAATTAACTGTATCAGTGCAACATTCAAAGTAAAAGTAGGACTTTTTTTTCTTTTTAACATGTTCCTGCCAGCTTGAACCCCTGGTGGTACACGCATGCCTGTCCCATCCACCAGCTTGTACCATGGGTGGTACAAATGGATGTAATCACTTATATTGGTCTTTTTACTAATACAATGAATAAAAAGCAGCTAGAGGTGCAGTGTTGCATGTGCCACCAGTGGTTCAAACCACCCAGCAGCAGGGCGTACAGTGACAGCCTCACTGTGAGCACGTCAACCCGAGAGGTGATCTGCTGCTGAGCTACACACCCCTGCCCTTTCTGTCTTTTGAGACATGGTCTTGCCAGGTTGCCCTGGCCGGCCTCCAACTTGAGATCTTTTGCCTCAGTCTGCTTAGTAGCCAGGACTACAGATGTGCACTATCATACCCACCTTCTGTTTTGTCTTTTACGTAGGATATTGAAGTTTTACAAAAAGGTCAAATACCTAGGTAAAAGTGGTATTTACCCCAAACAGTACATTTCTCTATTGTGTTCAGACATTCAGATACTGAGTTCCTGTACTGCATTTTCTAAAAGATGAGAAATTCTCAGAAAAGGTCTTGATGATCTGAATGACGGTGCACTTTTATTGCTATTATTGAAGATCTGCGATTCAACTCAGTCCTGGAGAGAACTGATAGGTCCATACTGTTCTCTAAGATTCCTGCAAAACTGTGCATGGTGAGGAACACACTGGGTGTTTTCAGGCTAAGTGCTAGGTGGCCACAGACCGACAGCACTGCCTAACCAACCTTTGGTGCTGGTGGACCCTGGCCCTTCTCCGCCTGGGCGCAGTCTTCCGGCCAGAATGCGCCTGAAGTAGAGGAATCCGAGGAAGAGGGGCTCTCACTGCCTCGCCTCCGCGCTTCCCAACGCGCAGAAGGGGCCCTCCCCTCGAGCTCTCTGTGGACCGTCACGTGGCGGTTAGTGTCTCTTCCGACAGGAGCGGCATGGCTCTTGTCTTTATGCTCGTGCCGCTCTCTGGCGACAGACACCTGTGTCCTTGCAGGCTGTTGCCCAGTTGGCTGTGGGTACCTGGATTTAAATCTATCTAAAACTGCATCTTCACTGTCATCACTGCTGGTGACAGAATCCTCTTTTGCCTCAGTGTTCTCTGGTGTGCTGAAATGAGAATAATGGTGAATGAAATGAATTCTTAATATCAGTACACTTGGGCCTGGGATATAGCTCAGGCATAGCACCTGCCTAGCAGGCACAAAGTACTGACTTCGATTCCCAGTGCCAAAAAAAAAAAATACTGGCACACCTATAGTCCCTGGTAAGATGTCTTACAACCTGCTTTGGCTGATAAAATGAAATAGAAATTGGTTTTAGTGCTACCTTTCTGTATCATTAAAGGTTTTTTTAATTTCTAAAAATGCCTTTAAAGTTGAGCACAGTGGCATACATCTTTAATCCCGGCAGTTCTCTGGAAGGGTGAGGCAGGAGGATCAAAACTCCCAGGTTGGCTTCGAACTCGCAGTGATCCTACTGCCTCAGCCTCCTGAATGCCGGGATCACAGGCATTTACCACGCCCACCTTTGATTCCTAAACATAAATCAAATCTTACCTTAAAATGTTTCATACTACTTTAAAGTGTTTTGCACAGATTTTATCTAGACTGCTAACCAGAATACTAGGATCCCTTAAAGGATGAATTTTACTTCATCCAGAGTGACAAGTTAACCTAGTCATCTCCTGAAAACTGTTCTGGGTCAGATAACAATAACAGAAATCCCAATTGCCATGGGATCCAGGAAATAGCCTCAAGGAACATTAATAAAATAGTCATTGGTAAGTCATTGAGTCTTTGTCTTAAAATACTGCCACGCAAAGCAGCATTCTCTACCTCTCCAGGCTTACAGACGTGGATTTGTACAGTACCCTTCCACTCAGCATTCACAAAGCTTATTTGTTTATTTTGTTGTTACTTGTCTCAACTGTTGGCTTGTTTGTTTTCTGAGACCAGGTCTCGCTATGTAGTTCAGGCTGTCCTTAAACTTACTACGTGGCCTGGGCTGGCCTCGAACTTTTGACAGTCCTCCTGCCTCAGCCTCCTGAGTGCTGGGGTTAGAGCTATGCACCACCATGCTGAGCTAGCTGGATTGTTGAAACTTGGATGAGCCGCTGGACCTTTCCAGTGCCTAAGTATTTGTACCTGATATTACTTGGCAGAATCAATGCTGTCCCTCACTCTTCCTTCATCCTTCGCTCAGCAGATCCAAAACTAAATCTGTGAGGTTATGGCCGTCTGGCACATTCCACTGCCCTGCCAACCTATCACACTTGCTAGTGTTAGAATCTTTTGCCATTCTGCCTGGTTTATTTACTTCCAAGAACTTAAGCAACACTTCCTAGGTTTTATCTCTTTTAGTAACATGCAATTGGTATTGAGTCATTTTTAATATATATTTTAGTTCATTTACTTTTGATTTTTGAGACAGGGTCTTGCTATGGAGTTCAGGCTGGTCTTGAGCTCACTTTTTCTCCCAGACTGGTCTCGAACTCACAACAATCCTCCTGCCTCAGCCTCCCCAAGTGCTGGAATTACAGGCCTGTGCCACCACACCCGGTGCCACTAGTCTTAAATGGCGTGATTTTCTTTATCCTTGACTTCAGGCCATGCAGGGAGATTCAGAAGAATTCCAGATTAAAACACTTTGCCTTCTAACAGACTCAGGACTTCCTGAATTAAAATTAAAATTTTAGGTTGTTTTTCTCAGCCTGTAAGAAATCTCACTGGTAACTCTGTTAAGCATCTTTGCACAGGTGGCAGAGCTGAGCACTTACTAAACTGACGTTGGATAGGCTACAGCCAGCAGAGGTCAAGGTGGGCTGAAAACAAAAGCTTCGTACAGTTCACCCTACCCACAGCATTGCACGCGGTCTCCACTGCACGCAGTGCTGTCTGCTGCCGGCAAAGGTCTCTAGTGGAGCAGGTCTTCCCCTCAACCCTCCACGTGGGTCACTAGGGTGCCTTAACTGTAGGTACTTTGCTTAGTTAAGAAAGGATTTAGAAGGTGCTTGGTGTTGTTTTGTAAGTTTGTGCTACTTTCTGTTTATCTCTTTGCTTTCGAGTGGTCAGTCTCCTATCTCAGATTTTAGCATTCTGAATCTCCTATAATATTGAAAAGGCTTAGAACATAGTGGTTCTAAAAGCATATGGTTAATAACTCAGGTTTTAGAGGTGCATTCTCCAATTTAGGTGGATTAACCTTGAGTAAAATGTAAAATTTCATGTTTAAGTGGCCAGTAGCTAGCATATGAGACAAAGTTGTTAGCAGCCCTGCTCTGGATATAGACCTGGGCGCTGCGGGCCTGCGGCCCCTGACCAGTTTATACCTCCATGGCCTTTGGCTCTTCCTTGGACAGTCACCATGAGAAAAAGCACTGGTGAGAGGATTCAGTGGCCTCATACTTGTAAAATCCCGTTGCAGTGCCAACCGTGCGGGAGCAATGAGTTACGTGTTCACTAATACTTTTAATGATTTTTAATCAAACCGGGATGGGTCTGGTCACAGAAAAAGGAAATCTTCCTCGGTTTGCCCCACCCAGAGAGGACAGCCATTCCCCTTCCAACAGCCTTTGGGAGCCCAGCAAAGCACACTTGTGGGCACTGTCACACCTTTAGCCACAAGTCAGTCTGAAGTAAAAAATACGGGCTATATTTCTTTGAGCCTGTCCCCATATGCAAAGATACAATTAAAGGTCACTCATATCAGAGCACTGAATTTCACTCTTAAGGAAAAGGATCTCATTCTGATCCTTAGAAGAATCCCTGTTAAATCTGGTACAGACAAGTAAACAGGCTATCAGAAATTACTGAGGTGGCCTGTCTGAGTTTCGAAGGTGATTCAAATTTTGTATTCACTTGTCCAATCAATAAGCCCTCCACTGTGTGACAATTTCATGGAAGGTTCATTCCCTAGACAACTTCAGTCCCTACCTTCATGGAACGTGCACTTCCCTAGGGAAACAGTAGGCAGTTGATTATATATATTATTTAATCAAAATTAGGTAAATGTAGAGAACGTAGCGCGGTGTGGAGCATACAAGAGGTGGTGCTGTTTCATGTCGCCTGTGTGAGGGCCTCTGAGGAAAAGAGCTGGTGAGGATGAAGACGAGCGTGCTCATGCGTGTTACAGGCTGAAGAGCAACAGAGGCCGCAGGCTGACGCCAAAGAGGGCTGAGGGTCAGGGACGGCGGTGTGAGGCAAAGCCAGACTTTGGCATTCACTTGAAAAACAGGAAGTCTTAAAAATCCTAAGCTAAAAAAGACTGTGATCAGATTTGCACTGTAAAAGGATCGTCCTGTGTAGGGAATGAAAAGGGGCCAAGAGTAGGTAGACGAAGTGGTCACTCTGCCTGGGACAGTGGTGACAGCCAGGGACGGAAGTATACAAAGGCGAGAAGACAGAAGGTGAGGTGACAAGTCTTAATAACTGGTTGAGAGGTTAGACTCAGGGGATGTAGCTAGTGCAAGAGTCCTGTGTTCAATCCCCAGGACTACACACACACACACACACACAGACACACACACACACACACACACACACACACAAATGGGCTACTGCAAAATCCCTGGTGAGCTGGCAAAGAGTTCGAGGAATTTATGATACATGCAAACGAAGATGTCAAGTGGGCATTTAAATACACAAGCTACCAATTCAGAGATGGTATGGTTTGAAAGTGATTATTGTGCAGACAGAAACCGAAACCACAGGCACCAATGAAACTGATGACCTAAGAGACTGAGAGCCAAGGCTGAGCCCTAACCAAGAGGAAGTAGCTGAGGTGACAAGTACCAGAGGGTGGCATCACAAGCCAGGCATGATGGCACACGCCTGTAATTCTAGCCCTTGGAAGGCTGAGGCAGGAGGATGGCCTTGAGCTCAAAGCCAGCTTGGGCTACCTAGTGAGTTCAGGGCTGGCCTGAACTATATAGTGAGCCCCTGTCTCACACACACACACCAGTGGGGCATCTCAGAAGCCTGGGGAAGATGTCAGCGTAGGGGTAGACGGCAGTTGTAAAGCGTAATGCTGTTTAGAAGCCGTGCAAAACAAATACAGAAGAGTCGGGGCACAAAAGCAAAGTCCCGGCAGGGCAAAGGGCGTAGGCTGGGAGGAGGAGCTGAAGGCCTCCAGCGTTAGGAAGGATTCGGGAAGAAGCCAACAGTGCTAGCGCACACGTGAAGAGCTGACTGGAAGGAGGGCGCAGGGCAGGGAGGCTGGGGGCGGGGCTCCCACCAGCGTCTGCGAATGCTTCTAACCCAGAGTTGCCTTTATCACGCCGCCTGGTAGGAATCCTGCAGACAGTCATTGCCAAACGAATCTAACAATTCACAAAGTTATTCCGACAACCTCGCCCATCCCTCCTCCCACGGTCCTTACCCTCCAGCACCAAACCCCGACCCTGTGGTTCACAGGCCCTCGGTTCTGTGTTGTAACAGAGTTCCTGAAATTAAGTACTCACCTAAAAGTTACTGGGAGTTTTGTCTCAGGAATTAAGTCATATATTTCTTGCCATTCTTGGGGTATGTCAATGAAATCTCGGTAAACCTTAATTTGTAGCACTGTTCCCATGGTGATCTGTTGCAGAAGCTTTAAAAATTCCCGAAGTGTATAACCCAGCACATTGGCATAACCAACACTGATCAGAACATCACCTAAAGGAAGAAAAATATTATCAGGAAAACTAAGATAATGAGTTGAAAAGGGCCATATTGATTTCTGGCTTTATTTTGAGGTATTTTATTTCAGATCAAAACTAGTCTTCACCCTTTACTGAGATGTTCCTCTTGGCCAGGAGTGGTGGTGCGTACTTGCGTAGGTACCTGGGAGTCTGACAAAGGATTGCAGGTTCAAAGCCACACTGGGGAACTTCGTGAGACCCCATCTCAAAATTTAAAAGGGCTGGAGATGTAGCCCTGCACTCCCTGGCCTCAGTTCTCCGCATACCATTAAAAAAAAAAAAAAAGTTCATCTCTTTGGCCTCTGTCCTTTACATAAAGGAGAATGCTTGTGAGATGCTTCTTAATTGCAGTGTAACAGAAGATATCAGCCTATGTTCTTGAGACATCTCTGAACTTCTTCCTGGAACAGGTTAAAATCCATTTATACTCTGTACCATCCTTTAGAATTCTAAAAATATATTCGTTTCAAAGAAAATGAATGCTTGTTATTAGTAAAGAAAAAAGATGACTTAGACTAAGTGATCAGGAAATGACCCGCTTTCTATTATACCTGCCTGGCAATTTCCAGGGCCCTGCGCAGTAAATAGCCTGTATTTTAATTTTCAGCTCCTGTACAGAATTAGTTGGAGGAATAACTCTGTATGAAACAGCGGGCAATTAGCTTTAATAACCCTTAAGTGTGTGTGCAGAGTACATTGGTTCAAAGGAATTTGACAGCCGGACTCCCTGCTTTCAGGCAGTGCTGGACAGGAAGGAAGCACAACGGCCAACCGGGTACAAGGTACCAACAAATGCCTGGACTTCCAAACTGGAAAAGCTAAAAAGACCAATTTCCTGTATTCACTTTTGCCAATATCCTCCGTTTCCTGCCCCCAGGAGCTGGAACACTGACCTGTAAACTAGATCCAGCCACCAGGCACTGCCTTCTGGGTCACTGAACCTGGAGCAGATGCCGGGGGCGGGTGTGTGTGTGTGTGTGTGTGTGTGTGTGTGTGTGTGTGTGACACAGTGCTCAGTAGTTCCACAGAGCTGTTCACTCTCTCCGTCTTCCAAGCCCGCTTCTGCAGCTTTTCTGGCAGCCACACTTGGTGTCCTGAACTCAGGGCCTCAGCAGGACTGTTTCGTGTTGCTAGCAATGATGAACCCTGAATGCTATGTGCATTCAGAAAATGCTTTGAGGAAGGAATACAAAGGATTTGCTTTTTAAGGACAGACTCGTTTTAGGCAAAATCATAGTTACCAGAGCTTATTAATACTGACATCCTACCAAATGGTAATGGAGAGTTAACAGCTGACATGAGTCGAAGTGTCAGATGAAGTTATAAAGGGTGGGCTCACCTCCCTGTGTGTGGGAGACGAGGGCCCTCAGATCACCATCACTCCAAGACAGATCAAGCCCAATCTTAAAGGAAAGGAGGGTTGAAAAAACACCTTTCTTGGACACTATACCCTAATGGTGTAAAAGAGGAACTTACACTGATGCCCAAGGGAGCTGCCAAAGAATGCCCTGGAACCAGGTGTGATGGCACATGCCTATCATCCCTGCACTCAGTAGTAGGCTGAGGCAGAAGGATTACCATGAGTTGGAGGCCAGTCTGGGCTCCACAGTGAGTTTAAGGGCAGCCTCAACTGCACAGTGAGACCCTGTCTCAAAAAACAAATCAGAACCAAAGAATGCTATGGACAGATTTCCACAGTGCCAGACCCTATCAGAAACAAAAGTTTCCAACATTGCAGAAGGGGAATACTTAGAAGAAAAACCTCTACTTCAGTCTTAAGAAGTAGCTGGGGGTAAAAATCAACTGTTTACCTTGAAGCTAACTCCAGGATGAGTCAAGGCTTCTCCCACCTACAGGCTGCACAGTATGAAACAGCTGCTCTTCCTACCGAAGTTAATTACAATGGGGAAAAAATCTCTGGACGAGCATGCATGCCTAAGGTTAAAAGGAGTGTTTATAGCCAAAAGCTACGTCTTGGCCTTCTGCTTAATTATGTTGTAAAAGGGTGACAAGAGAGCAGAAAATAAACAACTTAATTCCCTGACCGTTCTGGCTGTAAACCAAAGATGTCAGTGTCTGAATGTGATTACTCTAGCAAATAGATATTAACATCACCCTGCTTAGAAAGACACCAGCTTGATATTTATGAATACCAACCTCATTACACGCCACTTTTCTGTTTTAATGGGCTGTAGGAATGACACTGTATAAACTTTGTCTCAGTTACTGATATTAAATCAACTCTGCAGCAGCCATACCACTACTGAAAAATAGATTCTATTTCTCTTTGTCCACCCCTCCCTAGTAGGCTATAAACCGCATCAGTTCCAGGTGGCCAGAGCCCCATCTCTTCGGCTCCCCACCACGCCCACAGTGCCTAGCGGGGAGCTTCACACAGCAGCCATTCAGGAAAAGCTTACTGAATCAATAAAGCTTCATTAATTTCTTAAGACTTTGGACATCAGGGTCTGTTAAACCCACCCTGGCCAAGAAGAGTTTAGAGCCTTGCTAGAATGAACTAACGTGGAAATAAACTAGGAAATCAATGTGAAATACCAAAGGAGAGAGATTTGAGAATACGCGGAGGGAAAGGGACAGTGCTCAGAGCCAGTAAGATCAAAGAAATAGCGAATTTCCACGGTTACCAGCTCCCGCCCCCTCCTGACAATTGTCAAAGATGGCTGAATTACAGAGACTCAAAAGAAGTGTCTGGCTTATCGTGAAAAGATTCGGAGCGCTGGACTCTCTCTGTATTGAAATCTCACTTCTAGGTATTAAGCAATTGACTAGAAAGGTGTGGGGTTTCCAGGCAGATATGAGTTCAAATCCTAGTTCTGATCACAGACTTAGGTGTGTATATTGAACAAGTTATTTCATCTCCTCAAGCTTCTGTATGAGATTGTCTACATTCTGGGAATGAAGCAGACTTTAAATTCCATAATATTTATGGAAATATCTTGTATAATGCCTGGGACAGATACTCACTTCCTGTTTGTATATTAACATGGACATAAGAAATGTGCCAGAACTGTAGGTAAGTCCTGGGCTTAAAACGTGAATTCAAGACAGCCTCTGACTTCAAAGAGCACATTACAGCCCCACCAGGAGAGTCTGTGTCACGGGCTTCAGCCAGTGTATGTCAATCACTGGTGAGCTGGCTTTCGATCCCAAGCTAAAGAGTTTAAGGAATTCATAATACATGCAAATGAAGATATCAAGTGGGTGTTTAAATATACAAGATACAAGTTTGGAGACAGTACAGTTTGAAAGTGATTAATGCATGGATAGTAATAGAAACCACAAGCATCAATGAAACTGATTGCCTAAGAGACTAAAAGACCCAGGAGAGGCCAACGTCTGACTCCAGCAAAACTGAGAAGAGCAGAAAAGCCCCTCAGACCTGTCCTGGAGCTCCTGTTCTCTGTGCTGTGGTTTGGAAAGGGGTCCCCTAAAGGCTCCGTGTCAACCTATGGCACTCCTGAGAGGTGGTAGAATCTTGGGGGGTAGTGGCAAGAAGTGGATCATTGGGAGGTGCCCGTGAGGAGAATGTTGGGGCTCCACCGCCTTCTTGTCTCCATTTCTGCCTCTTGGCTGCTGAAAGATGAAGGTCTTCCTCTGCCACGGGCTCCCACCATGACATGCTACTTTGCCACAGGCCCCAAAGCCACAGAGACAGCCCACCTGGTCTGAAACCAGGAGCCAGGATAAATATTTCCTCCTTATGATTGTTTATTCAGGTATTCATCTCAGGGACAGAAAGCTGATGAGCACAGTCTGGGAACTCTACAACTGTCCCGGAATTTTGCAATGGCAAACAGAAACACCGAAACAATACCCAGGATTTGGAGGCAGATTTAATTAACGTTGGCTTATTTACTGAACATTGACTAGAAATCAATTACTCCTCAAAATGTCAGGCCCTGATCTCTCTCTGGGGGTCTAGGGCTTCTATGGGATAAGCAAGCAGGAAGTACAGAGGCAGAATGGTTTGTCAATTGGGGATTGGTTCTTATAATATGCATCATAGTGACCAGCTATGCATCACAATGACCAGCCATTTCTAAAACACAAAAGTAACAGGAACTATAACCAGAACTATTACCTGGGCAACTAAGAAACTGAGGTAAACTGGCTGGGAGAGGACATCTTCTGCTACATGCCCCCTCTTTTAGCTTCCCCAGCAAGTCTTTGCTGGACATGTTACATGAGATCTTCTGAGACAAGGATCCACTAGCAGCAGTCACAGAAACCAAGGCGAGCAGGCATGGAGCAATCCTGTGAACAGTGGCCTCAGACTTTAGCATCCAGAGTGATCAGAGCAGGACTTTGACTGTGTCCTCTCTTCAGAGCGAGCCCTGAAGGAACTGTCCAGGTAAGTTCTCCAGAACTCTGGAATGATGGATCTAAAGCTGGATTTCTGAAAGTGGTAGAGGTAGCTAATATGCACCTAGGTTACATGTGTGTGCAGGAATGTCTACAGGTACAGCTGATCTTTTAGCTAAACTTTGTAGAGCTAGTTACAAGCTGTTTCTATAGGATTATGTTTTACTTTATTGAGTTTTTAGAGCTTGTGGCCTGTAGAGTGTATGTAGTTTTTTTTTTTTTAATTATCTCTGCTACAAACACAGGCACATTATTGCTGCCAGTGATCAAGGGTGGGCCATATCTAAGGATGATTTTTATAGCAGGACCCTAAAAACTTTATTGCCCACTTAGTTTGGGTAGGGAATGCCTTGGGTCAGCCCAAGCAGATGGATCCTTACATGGGGGGAGGTCAGGGCCAGTGATGCAGATGCTAAAGCCTGAGCTGGCTGCAGAGGTGCAGGTGCCAGTGTTGTGGCTTAAGCTTGCAGAATGAACAGCAGAGGCAGGTCTGGCTCCGATCCTCTGAGAGGACCAGTTTTTCTGGCTGGGGTTGATGTTTCACTCAGTTGGATCCTCGGAGTGGGCTTACACCTCTGGATCGAATTATTTTGTATTGGTGGGAGGTTTCCAAACAGCAGCAGGAAGCAGAAGCAGGAGAGCTTTGGCCAAAATAGCTTTGTCCAACCTGACTACAGCATATTTGGCCTGTCAGACTCCATTCCTAACAGAGCTACTTCCATCCATAAATAGGGTGTACTCGGCATCTGTCAGGGGTTTTATTTTTTAGTTATGGTCTGGTGGTCCCAGCTTGGCTGACAAGTATGTGATACGATTGAGCAGTCTGCAGTTATTTAGGAAGTTCAGTAATAGACAACCAGGGCTGCTGGGAGCCCTATGTCACAATATTTTTGTTTTGTTTTGTTTGTTTTTTGTTGTTGTTGTTTTGTTTTGTTTTATTTTTTGAGACAAGGTCTTGCTTTGTGTCCAGACTGGTCTTGAACTCACTATGTAACCCAGGTTGCTCTCAAATTCATGGCGATTCTCCTGCCTCAGTCTCCTGAGTGCTGGGAATATAGGCTTGTGCCACCACACCCAGATGTCTATCACAATCATTTTTTATTTAAAAAACACATAATCTAGAAAAATAATTGCCAATATTTCTAAACTACTTGAGTTTTCAAAGACTTTCATCAAAATTATTTCATCAAATGGTCACAACCTCTGACAAAGACAGGGTTCTCCCAATGCAGTCATGAGGTGACAAAGGCTCAGAAGGTTATATGACTTTGCCCAAGGACACAGAACTAGAAGGTGGGAGACACCGGACCAGAGCTCAGGCCAGCTGGCCTCAGAGGTTTTCTCCTCTTACCATGTACCTTCCCCACTCCTGAGCACAGCCCCAGGCCTGAGGCAGGCACTGTGAAAGGACACCTTGCACCAGATAGAAAATATATATTCACCCAGAACCAGGTGATGGTGGACACTTGTGTTCCCAGCACTCAGGAGGCTGAGGCAAGATGATCTCTATGAGTTTGAGGCCAGCCTGAGCTACACAATGAAACTCAAAAAAGCAGAAATGAGAGAGAGAAGGAAAGAGTGACAGAAAGAAGAAAAGAAGAGACATTCACCCAAAAACCAGAAAAGCAAGGTGTTATTTGTAAAGCTTTGTGCTCTGAGGCTGAGAGAGGGTTCAGATCCCACCTCTGCAGTGTGACTGTGGACAGTAGTCTCCAATTCCTTGTATGTTAGGTGGTCTGATGCAGAATGTGCTTCCTGGGGTTGTTGGGAGGGTGACACGAGATCATGCATCTGCATCCAAACGTCAGCGATGGTTAGTGTTTCCTACAAAAGAAGCTATGCTTCTGAACAGAGTCACAAACTCTGCAGTGACCCTGGTCCTGCGTTTGTATGTCACTCAAATATGCAGGGGAACCTAGATAAAGAACTCACCCTCAATTTCCTTACCTGTGAAAAGGGAATGGTAGCAATTCCTACCTAGAGGATGATTATAGGAATTAAGATTACTGTAGGAATTAACTCTCAGGCCCAGCAGTGGGAGTTAAACAAGTGATAGCAATTGACTGACACATTTAAAGTTCTCAACTGCTAGATGCAGTGGTGCACACCTGTAATGTCAGCACGCAGGAGGTTGAGGCAGGAGGATCTCTGAGTTTGAGGCCAGCCTGGGTTACATAGTGAGATCAGGGCCAGCCTGAACTTTATAGTGAGACCCTGTCTCAAAAAACAAAAACAAACAAAAAAATAAAGTTCTCAACCAATAGCTTCATATCATTATGGTCCTCAGTCATTTCGGTTACACTGACACTCCTGACTCCCTGAAGGCAGACCGGGGAAGGTGGTGCGGGAAATCACAGTCACCTGGCTGGAGCTTCCCGTCCCTCGCTGCAGCCCCCTGCTGGATGAGGTGGGTGATCTGGAGGTAGGGCTCATGCTGGATGATGATTAAGCCTAACCCCAGGCTGCCCACAGTGAGCTTGGTCTGCTTCGTTTTGCTCAAGTTGTGCACAGAAGGCTTCAACGTTAGCCTGTCTTGTCTACCTAAGAGAGAGAAAGGGAAACTCATTTCAGTCATTGATCAAGACAGCAGCGTGGCAGCGTCCCTGGGGTTCTCAAGCCAGACTGCTGGGACAGGTACATAACCTTGCTATTCTTTGGTTTCCTGCTTGGTAACATGAGGATAATTTTTAAAAAGTGCTATGAGAATTAAAAGAGACCATTAAAGGGCTTTTCCACAGTGCCTGGTAGATCCATGGGCGCTTAATCAATATCAGTTATTATTATCCAGTCACTCAAATACTTCATTGATGCGGGCATGCCAGGCGCGGTGGTGGACACCTTGTACTCTCAGCACTCGGGAGGCTGAGGCAGGAGGATCACTGCAAGTTCAAGACCAGCCTGGGCTCCACAGTAAGTTCAAGTCCAGCCTGAACTATTTAGCAAGATCCTGTCTCAAAAACAAGCAAACACAAAATCAAAAACTGATGCATGTGTTTAGACCCTGGTTTTACCACAGTGAGACAAAGAGATGTGTTTCTTGCCTCTGGGGCTCTTACAACCCAGTGGAGGAGACAGTTATGAGAATATAACTTGATAGCAAACAATATCAAGCTATGGAGGAAAAGGACAGAAAGATCTGGGGTAGCCGGGCACAGTGGTGCACCTCTGAACTATCAGCCCTTGGGAGGCTGAGGCAGGAGGATCAGGAGTTTGAGGCCAGCCTGGACTACAGAGTGAGACTCTGTCTCAAAAAAAACAGAAAAAAGCAAGAAAACTCTGAGACTGAATAACAAGGGACAAGTCTTATCTGGGGAAGGTAGATCAGGCTTCTCTGAGGGGGTAAATATGAATTAAGGTTGAAAGGGTCAACAGGAAATATTTATGCAAAGAGGACGGAAATGAGCAAAGTGCACCCAGACTCTGAGACAGGTGGCCCTGCTGAGACCAAGGAGATGAGCAGGGGCAAGACAGGAGGCGGAATGGCTATCCCAAAGCTGAACACGGTCAGATTTGCTTTGGAAACAAAAATAACACTAAGCCTCTGGCTGCTGTGGGGTGTGCAGATTACAGAGTGCAGAGTTGGGGGGGGCACTGCGGCACCCCAGCAGGGCCTGGCGGTGCCAGTGGAATGGACAGCGCATGGACCCGAAAAGGTTTGGGAAGAGAATCCACAAGCCCTGGGGACAGTGGGGCACAGAAGGGGTTGGACACATTTTCTCCAGAACCAAACCTCCCAAGAAAAGTCTGACGACTAAGCAGTGATTTAGGACAAATGATTTTCCTGTGAGGAGCTTCCCGGAGGTTTCTGTTTCAGTACCCAGGAGGTTTCTGGAGAGAACTGTGTCCAGCACACTGTAACACAGCTCCTCCTTCCACAAGGACGAGCAGCGTTCAGTGACTGCAGCCGTGCGGGGCGGGCAGGGTGTATCGCCCTCTGCTCGGAGCAGATGAGACTGGTCTCCAGAGCCAGGCTGGGGGCAGCTGGGGGCTGGCCACGCGCTCTTCGAGCCTCTGGTTCCCGAGCACACTCCTAGGCAGGGTCTGGCTCCAGCTCCAGCTTAGAGTCTGGTTTCAAAAGGCAGTGGGGCTTCGGGAAAAGAAGTCAGACGCAAAAGGCTCCCTTCATTCCATTTTGATGGCATTTTCCATGGAAAAGGCAAAACACTAGCAAACAAAGCAGAATCTGAGCAACGAGGGCGGAGCAGGGGTTGGCTGCCAAGCAGGCAGCTGCAGGGTAATCTGGGGGGCAGTTGAGGGACTGTCTGACCTGACTGTGGTGGGGTTCACCCTTAGGTACCCTCTGATCAGCACTCAGACCTACCCACTGGCTCCGGAGTGGGTCTCACTGCATGGAAATGATACCTGATGATCCACCGCAAGAGGTGCCCTCCCAGACCAAGGGTCTTACAAAGGAGAACAAGCGAGGATGTCTGGGGGCCCGGGGCATCGCCCTTTCCCGCCCCCGTTACCATTTTTGCTTTTCCTGGCTTCCTTCTCCATGGCCCAGGGAGAGCTGCCCGGGCCCAGGGCAGTTGGCGCAGTCCCAACAGTTTGGAACCCTCCGGGTGCCCGGCCGCGGGACCTCTTAGGGCTCGCCGCCAGGGGACGCTGCAACGGGTACGCGAGTCCAGGATGCAAACGCCTGGGAGAAGGGTGTGAAAATGTAGTGCGAAGACAAGGCTTCTGCAGGGAGGGCCAGTGCGGGCTCCCACTGGGGCTCATCCACTCCTGATAAAGCACTGACGCGGGAAAGGGTCAGAAAGCCCAGAGCAGTGTCTCAAGGATGGGAGGCCGCATGCAGAGCGAGGCCCCAGCTAGAGGATCACTGAAGACCGCAGCGCCCCGGAGATCAGAACCCTCTGCGCCTAAGGACCGGTTTGAAAGACTTACACCAGCTGCAACTGCTGCCTGGCTGCTGCGCGCCTTTCCAGGGATATTTTGGACGAGTAAGGCCAGGGGTGGCCTGAAAACAATGAGTCACTATTAGGAGAGGGATTAATTCTTCCCTCGTTTTTTCCAAAACAATCCTTCCTCCTCCTCACACTCGCTCATTCGACAAATATTTACTGGAAGCTGTGCTGTGGTTTGTGGTGATGCTGGGGACAGCGCAGCACGCAAGACAGATGGGGGCTGGACCCTCCCGGGACTTACATTTCAGAAGCAGACGAAGCGGACAATCGTAGGAAATACTGTAAACATCACTGAAATTAAATTATTGAAGGGGGGCAAGAGGAGGTATAAAGAATTAAGGTTGTTTTGTACATGTACCAACTACCCACAGTGAATTTAATCACTGTGTACTGCATGCAAAACTGTACACACAGAAGTGTTCCTAGAATAAATTCTACAAGAAAGAGTAGCAGGGAAGGGTAGTTCCTCCACAGGATGAAGAGTTTAAGCACTCCAGAGCGTTCAGCCCTTCCAACAAGCAGTAATTGAACACCTATCAGGCATTGGGCACTGGGCCATGATTTCTAGGCACCCCTGCCTAGGTCCCATCTTATTCAGCTGCCATGTTAGGACAGCTAGTATCTAACAGAGGAGACCACCGCAGGGACAAAGGGCAGGTACGGTCCCAGGTCTTAACTCAAGATGCTACCCTTTAAAAGCATGACTTACATTTTCCTCTGCCCCTTCATACTTCTGAACAGTGTCACAGACCTCAAAAACCGGATTCATCATTAAAGCCAGGATGCTTTGACCACAGTGTCTCCAAGAACAGGCCAGAGGAGAGAACACAACTGTTGGGATCCACACAGAGGGAGAGCATGAACAAACTCCAGGAACATTCACCTGTTCCTCATTAAAAGAATGCTGCTCTGTGTTTTTCTCCGGGGCAGTCAGGGACTTAAAAGCTGCTTTTGCTCACATGGTGACTCTGGGACTAGAGACATCTGCTGGGTAACTGATAGGATAAAGCTTGACACCTCTGCCTTCATTTTGTACCTGTCTCCATTAACTTACAACTTGGGATCAGATCCCTGCTCAGCTCTGCACAGACATATTTATCATTTAAGGAGTCTCCATCCAAAAACTGGTAATATAAGGCTTTTAAAGTGGAAAAACCCCTCTTAATCTATCTTTATTTTTCCAACCTGCCCCCCTCCTCACTTGTTCTCGGATGCCCTCTATTCCTTTCCTGGTTCTTTGTCCACACCCACATCTTGGGCACCATGTGTTTATTTCCCATTCAACCCACTGGTTCCCCAAAGTCACGGGACCTGCCCCGCCTATCAAAAACCTACAGTTCTGATTCTGTCCTTCCTGCCTGTAAAAGCCTTTAAAAACCCCAGACCACCAGGCGACGAGGCCTGGCTTTCTTTGTTGTCAGTACTGAGACAGCCAGGACCACTGGTGTAAAATAAAGCTGTTTACCGCCTCCGAACCCTCGGTGTCGTTCTGGTGTTCCTGCTTGCCGTTGTGTATTAGCCCTAGATTTATCTAACAGAGTTCATCCCCCTTGAAGACTGAAGACAGCAACATACCAAGTGTTATGGCTGCACCTAGATGTCGCCCCAAAGCCTCACTCAGTCACAGGTGGGGCTTCACGGAGGAGGCCGGGTCCAGAGTGTGTGATTCTGGGATTGATTCGTGGTGCCCCACCCTGAGTGTGAGTGCTACCTGCCGTAAGGGTGTGTAGCCTGGATTGAATATAAGGGACAGAAAAAGGG
>PVLD010004845.1:0-119894 GCA_004027595.1 Dinomys branickii | reverse complement strand
AGGTGCTCCATTATTAGGTGCATAAATGTTTAGGATCGTTACCTCTTCCTCTTGTAGCTTTCCCCTAACTAGTATGTAGTGGCCTTCTTTATCTCTTTTGATTGTTTTTGGTTTGAAGTTTACATTGTTTGCAAACATAATAGCTACCCCTGCTTTTTTCTGGGGGCCTGTTGCATGGAGAATTGTTTTCCAACCTTTATCTTTCAACCTATGGATTTCTTTTTGAGTAAAATATATTTCCTGTATACAGCATATCGTTGGATTGTGTTCCTTAATCCAGTCTTCCAATCTTTTCGTTTTGACTTTTGAGTTGAGGCCATTTACATTAATGGTTATCGTGGTTATATGTTGGCTTATTCTAGTCATGTTATTTACTTGAAGTTTTCCTTCTTTTGCTGACTGTTTAATTATTTGTTCTGTTTAGGGAGTTTTTTCTATAGCTGTTCTTGGGATTGTGGTCTCTTTTTTCTCTTTCTAGAATATCTTTTAGTGATTTTTCCAATGCTGGTTTGGCACTCATGAAGTTCTTCAGTTGTTCTTTGTCGTGGAAATATTTTATTTCTCCATTGAATTTGAGGGATAATTTTGCAGGATACATCAATCTGGGTTGGAAATTGTTTTGTCTTAGAATCTGTAGTATCTCGCTCCAAGCTCTTCTTGCTTTCATGGTTTCCGTTGAGAAATCTGCTGTGATTTTTATGGGCTTTCCTTTATAGGTGATCTGTTTCCTTTCTCTGGCAGCTTTTAATATTGTGTTCTTTTGCTGGATATCTGGGATCTTGATTATTACATGCCTGTGCGTGTTTTTCTTTGGGTTATGGGTCATTGGTGTTCTATATGCTTCGCTGAACTGAACTTCAGTGTCTTTTAGCTTGTTTGGGAAATTTTCTGCTATTATTTCATCAAATATTCGTTTTATATCATTTGTGAGATCTCCTGCTGTTTCACACACTCCTATAATTCGAATATTGTTACGCTTTGCCTCATCTTGCAGCTGTTGGATTGACTTTTCTTGTGTCTTTGGTGATATCACGAGATTCTTCCTTTCACGCTCATAAGCTGCCATGCTGTCTTCCAGTTCTGAAATTCTATCTTCGGTTTCATTTAAACGGTTTTTCATGCTTTCAGCGTTAGTTTTCAAATCCTGGCATTATCTTTGGACCTGTTTCATTATTGGTAATTCATTCCTGAATTGTTTTTGTAAGGTTTCTATTTGTTTCCTATTTTCTTCTAGACTTTTGTCTATTTCTCGTCTGTGTAAATGGAGCATTTCTTCCATCATTGTTTTCAGCTCATTTTTTATCTGAGAAATCATTGTGGGTATGTGGGTTATTTCTGCTTTAAGCTCTTTCATGGCCTGTTGGAGTTGTTTAATTTCGGATGCAATTGTTTCATATCTTGAAGTATGAGGCTTCCTGGTTCCCCTGTATCTTCATCTTGAAAACTTGTTCTGGGTGGGGTTGAGTTTTCAGACTACGTTTTGTTCCTCTGTTTTCCCATTTTTGGGTATCAGATTCAAAATATGGAGCTATAAATTCCACAGGCAGTTCAGCAGGCGGAGGTCTGCTGCAAAGGCTGCTCCAATGATTCCTTCTCTTTGGGAGAATGTCCCTTAAGGTTTCTGCTGAGATTTGTTCTTCTTTCTTCCCTTTTTTGGGTATCTGATTCAAAATATTGAGCAGTAGATTCCCCAGGCAGTTCAGCAGGCAAAGGTCTGCTGCAGAGGCTGCTCCAGTGACTTTTCTTTGGGGGAATGTCCCTTAAGCTTTCTGCTGAGAGTTCCGCTTAAAAGGCTGTACAGATGTTAATTAGCTACTCCCTAGCGAGAGACCTGGGTGAGGTGTGTAAGACCGCTCCCTTGCCCTCCCAGGGTTCCCTGCAGGTATAGGGATGGATCTCCTCCCGCACTCGGTGATCTGGTCGCGAGCGCAGATAGCTCACCAGTTTTCAGAGTCCCTGCAGGCAGGAAGGTTCCAAGGTGCCAGTTTTTTGTGCTATGCTCGCGATCCGCGGCTCGCAGCCACTTGTTTCCTCGCGCTCTCTGGTTCTGGGGGAGGGAGCGGGATGCTCCGCTCCTATGCTGCTCGCGCCACCCTGGCCGTGTGTCTAGGCTGTGCAGCCTGCCCAATGCGTGCGAAATGTGAGACTGCCGGGCGTTGCCGCTGCTAGAAAACGGATCTCTGTCGTGAGTTGCTGGAAAGCTGCGCCTGCTCGGGAGGCGGGAGGGACCGAGCTAGCTGTGGCCCCCAGGGCGCTCGGACCCAGCCAAGCCCCCTACCCGCGTGGGGCGTTTCTGGCTCCCAGCGTTTGGAGCTTTCCCGCGTCTCGCCACGGCAGTTTGGTCCGCCCTACCGCATCTCCCCCGGCAGCTCAGAGAAACACGTTCAGTTTGATCTTCCCAGCCGAGGTCCCGGCATTCACGCTCGCCAAGTCTGTCTCGAGCTGGTGGTGTTTATCAAGGAGGATCGCTCCTTTGCTGCTCACCTGGTCGCCATCTTCCCGGAAGTCAGTTATGGAGAATCTTGCAGAGTTTTCCATGACACAAAACAGCCTGCTGCAGCATGCATGCCACAGGTTCACCATCACTGGTCTGTAGACAAGTGGGATGTCTGTCTGCTGCCGCCACCCAGGATGAGGCGGATGACACTCAATCCTATTACTTTGATATAGACATTCATCATGGAAATGCATATCAGAACTATAGTGAGATACTCTCTCACTTCAGAATCTCTATTAACAACAACATAAATGATGATCGGGAGGTGGAAAAGAAGGAATTTTATATACTGTTGGTGGTAGTGTAAATTAGTACAGCTACTATCAAAAAACAGTATGTAGGCTCCTCAAAACACTAAAATAGAGCCACTATCTTATTCAGGTATTCCGCTTTTGGATGTATATCCAGGAGAAATGATATCACCATACTAGAGACTTCTGCATACTCTTGTTTATTGCAAACATGTTCATAGTAGCACGTTGTAGAATCAGCTTAGGTTTTTGTTAACAGATGAATGGTTAAAGACAATATGTTGTGTATACACAATGGAGTATTATTTATCCATAAAGAGGAAAGAAATCTTGTAATTTGCAGCTAATTGGTAGATTTGGAGGATATCATGTTAACAAGCCACACACAGAAAAGACAGTTATATGTTCTCATGTGTGAGAATTAAAAAACAAAGCAAAGCAAAAGGAAAAATCAACACAAAAGTAACGTAGTTATTACTAGCGATTGAGAGGAGAACTGGGGAAGGGAGAAGACAGAAGAAACGTAGATGGGTATGATCAATGCACAGATTAGTTTGTTTTGCTGGTTTTTTAATCTTCATAGTAATTATTGAGTGAATGCTTGACATTTTGTACAAAAATGGTACATTTTTCATTTGCATATTGTGGGGTTTTTTTGCTTTTGGTATAACTGCGATGCTACATTAATGATGGCTTGAGGCTGTTGTGACATCTTAGTCAATACTGGAGATAGAGAGAGGTGAGCTTATTCAGTATTTCCTATCTCCACCATTTCAGTGGATTGCAATTTGGCCATAGTCATTAGATTAAGATTTGAAAACCACTCATCTGTTTGCTTCATTTCTCCCGTTTAAAGATTTCAATTGCTGAGTGTAGAGTACCAAGATCCAGCAAGAAAACAACCACCATGTTGTTTTCTCCAATAAACCTCTGTATAAAGGACAAGAAAGGAACAATATTAGAAGCAGGATGAAACTCATAATGTCCAGCTTTGCTTTTTCCATACGTTCCCTTTCTTCATGATTTCTGCTTGTCCTTCCAATAAAATGTTTCTTATCTGGTATTTTCTTTTGAGGAAAAAGTTCCTTTTTAAAATTTGTTAGACTAGTACATTTGCTAGTAATAGCAAAGTAAAAATTTCCTAACAAAATGTAAGAATGCCTTACAGTTATACAGACCATGTAGTTCAGAATCTTCCTTCGTTTGTATATATTAATTTAAATTCAATTTAAATACAGTTTTTTTCCTCAGGTAAAGGGAGAGTCACACTACAGAAAGAAAGTATAAGTTAAGGTAATTCTTTTCTTTCAATAAAAACATGCTTCTCTCCTCACCCCTGTGAATGTAAATTTGATGCTATATGTAAATGTGCCTTGTAAACTCTACAGTGCTATAAAATGAAAGCTATTTTACTTAATAATTAACATTAATGCTAATAAAATATTGTCCCCTATTAAAATGCAAGTGCTTTGGGGGATACTGAGATGTTAAACCAATTATGCATGACTGGGTGAGAAATATTTCATCAGCAACTTTCCTGCATAGTAAATGAAGTGGTGTGATGAACTAAAGGATGAAGACAGAAAGAGGTAGTATGTGTGCATGTGTCTGTTTGCATGTGTGTGAAAAGGGATGGAGGTGAGGGGTAAGGGAGAAAGAGAGAGAGAGGGAGAGAGAGGGAGAGAGAACAGAATGTCTGGCCCAAATGCTTGTTTTCAAGGTAGAACTTCAAATTGTCTCACTTGGGGCAACTGGGCAATTGACCACCGTGACTACCCAGTGGAGTAGTATCAAATCCCTGATGCTGAAACTCCCTAAATGGCTCTGACACAGTAGTAGTATCTATTGAGGGCTTCCTTCTCCAGGAAATACCCTAAAAATTTTGGATAAGGTTCTCCAGTTCTGATAGTCTATCATGCATTTCTTTAAGAACTATGAGAAGGTGGGTGGCAATGTTTGGTATTTCCCTCAGGTTCCATTTGTGGTGAATCTGAGATATGCTGCATGCAAGATTCAGACATTAGAAAACATGTGATTCATGTAAGAACTAGTCTTAGAGTCTCATTTTATAGAGGAGGGAACTAAGATGCAGAAGTGAGGCAGGAGATTAGGGCATGGCAAGCCACCTGGGCAACCAGGCTGTAATCTCTCATCCATCAAGACCTATGAACTCATGGACAGGATGCATGCACAGAACAGCTTTGAAGTCGTGTGTGGAGTGGTCCAGATCTGACGTGAAAAGAAGATAAAAAAGATGTTGGCCATAGGCCTTGTTCCCACTATTTCTTGCAGTAGCTTACTTAGCTAGCATGGAGGGTGTAGTGTATTTTCTCTTCTTTCCTTCACATACTCTTTCCTTCTTTCAGAGCATTTTTCTTCAAAGTACTTCTTTCCTTCTTTTTCTTTCTTTACAGCATTTCTTCTTTATCCTTTTAATAGCTTCAGTGAACATTAAACTTTTGCATTCTTTGGCTATCCTGTACAGTTATTTAAGTGGGACAACAAAAGCCTGGAGAGGACCACTGGACACCCTACCATCCAATAACAGAAGGAACATATGCCTGGCAACCAAGATCACAGAGTGAGTTGGTGGCAAAGCCAGGATTGTAACCCTCATGTCCTTGTCTGTTCACGGGTCATGGGCCACTTGCTTATTAGCACAATTAGTGAGATTTCAGGTTTGAGAGCATCAGTGAAGAAGGCAGAAATGATACAGAATTTTAAAACATGGTGACAGAATATTACTTTGGGCTTTTAAAAAATGAAAACCAAAATTATATGTATATATAAGGTTAGCTGGAATAGGTGTATTGCTTATGACTGTGGTTTATTGAAAGGAATAGTCAATGCTTAAAATTTTCTTTTTTCCTGGCCAATTTTGCATGCTTGAATTTGGTAATCAGAATGTCTGATCTGAAAACAACAATATGCAGTATAAGAGCCATTGCTGACCTCCTACCATCTTATATGGTGAAGAACTGCATCATTTCCAATGTTTTTTTATTGTTATGGTCTTTGATCAATCTTACATTCTTATGTATGGTGGACTGAGGAACTTCGTTGAAGATAACAGTATGTAATGTAGCAACCATTGTAAATTCCTATACATTTTGTCATGTATCATTTTTGTTGTTTCTGTGTTGTTTTAATTGTGTCTTCATTGTTGTCTTGTTAGTTGTTTTAATTTTTAAGATAAAAAAGAAGGCAGAAAAGGAACCTGTTGGTGCATAAAAGCGTCATCTTCCTTATAATTAGT
The DNA here is from genome assembly GCA_004027595.1 of Dinomys branickii. NCBI lineage: Eukaryota > Metazoa > Chordata > Mammalia > Rodentia > Dinomyidae > Dinomys > Dinomys branickii. The sequence goes on along the minus strand of PVLD010004845.1, from coordinate 113,890 downwards.
TCTCCACCTCCTTTCCTGTTTTTATTCCCCTCTTCCTGACTGTTATTGCTTCTATTTTTTCTCCTTTTCTGAGGTCTAAATCCATGGATCTCCCCCCTCATTTTTAATAGTGCGTGTTTACATTATGTAATGACCACATTCCTTGTGGGGGCAGATGGATGAACATAACACATCTTAAGTATTTTTCCTTCTTTCTTGGTGCATTTGAGATAGTGTAAAGATGAGCAAAAGAGGTACACACCCCTACTTCAGGGGCCTGAGAGATGAGAGGCAGAACAAGTAAAATATTCTGCTACAAAGGGATCGACCCAGAATCAGGAGAGTATGGAGTTGTATGAGATTCTTTAATGTAGTCTCGGATGGTGATGCTGAAGCTGAGACCTACAAATAGGAGGATGACTAGGTTAAGGGGTGAAGGGATAGGGGAGAGGGACTCCCAGGTGTGGGGAGAGAAGGACAGAGAAAAGGGGGGGATGTACGAGAGAGCTGAGAAAGAATGGATCAGGGTGAGAAGAGGAAGTGAGGAAGTGAGAGAGAGAAAGAAAATGCAAAGGATTAAGGATCATGAAAGGAGGGACTTGGAAGGAGCAGGAGGCTGGTTTATTGAAAGGAACAGTTAATGCTTTTTTTTAAAACCAATTTTCCATGCTTATCCCTGGTAGTCTGAACAACTGATTTGAAGACAACAATATGCAATACAACAACCATTGGTGAATTCCTACCATCTTGTAGAGTGAACTCTGTATCTTTTCTAATGATTTATTTTTTATTCTTTTTAATGCTTTAATCAATCATGCATTCTTACAGCTGGTAATCTGAGCAACCTCACTGAAGATGACAATATGTAATTTAACAAGCATTAATTGCTATCATTTTGTTCTGAAACCCTGTATCATTTTTATTGTTTTTGCTTCGTGTTGTCTTTGTCTGTGTTGTTGGTATTTTGCTATTGTTCTTTTCTCTTTTTTATTATTATTCTCTTTAAAATTAAAAAGAAGCAGGAGGTGTGAAAGGTAAGTAGGAAGCAAATCACACCACGCTTTTGGTCACGATAAACAGTTTGGTGTATGGTCTTAAAGAAGACTGAGTCATGTACAATACAGAGTTTTGAAGTATATATAATAGAACTACTTTCACTAATAAACATATTTATTACTACATCTCAGCACTTTTCAAGAAATAGTCACCATGTTGTGTATTAGCTCTCTTGAATTTATTCCTCCAATCTGATTGAAACTTTGTATTCTTTGGCCAACATTATCCCACCCGCCAACCATCCCAGCCTGTGGTAGCTACCATTGTACCCTCTACTTCTCTGTGATCAGCTTTTTTAGATTCTGTGTATGAACAGAGTCTGTGATCAGCTTTTTTAGATTCTGTATATGAACAGGGTCATGCAGAATTTGTCTTTTTGTGCCTGGCTTATTTCATTCAACATAACAGTCTCCAGGTTCACCCATTTTGTGCATAATAAATACATATAATTTTATCTGTCAATTAAACAAATACGCTGCTGCCACATTAGAAAATGGTGACCCTGCTGGGTTTTAAATATAGAGGCTTTGGGTGTTGCAGCAACTCAATCGAGTGATCTTAGTGGGGAGTGTTATATTTGATAAGTGGATAAAAATTTTTTGTCAAATGTAATATTTTTTTTCTTCCAAAAATAAGAACTAGCAAGTCTTAGACTGGGTCTAAGGCTCAAATTTAATTATGTAAAGTGAAATGAGAGAACTTAAAACATAATGTTTGCAGCTCATGCCTGTTATGGAGCAGGATCTCAGCAAAAGGCAGCTGAAGGTGAAATGGTGCATGGTGAGATGACTTGGGCTGCTTCCACTTGCATGTGACATCTCACCTCTTACCCTACAGGGAAAACTGATTTTAAACTCCTTTTTATTTGGTTTCCTAGCATTTTTAATCCATATGTGAATCTTCACTATCCCTCCTCTCTTTGGCTCCGGTGGAAGCCTTTATATGAATTCCATGTTAAATCTTGAGTCTGTACTTCACATTTTCTGGGGAAATTCCTACTTCTCCTGGTATATTACTTAGCTGTGTAGAGCAACCTTGGCTTGGTAAACAAGTAGATCACCCCCGGCAGACCTTCAGCATCATTTCTCAGACAGTCTGTGTGGTGAGAGAAAGATGATACGCTAGTGTATATCGCTGCCGCAAGCACATAGGAAAATTCCAATAGAAATTTGGAGAAAAGATAGTATAAAGAGCTAAAAGGAGGTTCATAAGTGTTTAAGGATGTCAAAGGGAAGTGATATTTTGGATGCAAATTATGTGGGTTTTAAACTATTTTTAGCTTTATTTGTTGATCCCCTCTGGTATTTATTTGCCCTGTGGGTTTTCATTGACTGAGCAATGTGAACTTAATTTGGATTTGTGGTCACAGATTATTTCAAGTGTTATGGGGACAGTAATTTGGAAGTTGAACATGAGCTTTAGTTCTGATTTGATCTGTGAAAAGAAATGATTAGATTAAATGTGCAATTTTTTTTTTTTTTTTTTGTCTTTTTGAGACAGTTTCACCATGCGGTTCAGGCTGCCTTTGAGCTCCCTTTGTAGCCCAGGCTGGCTTCAAACTCCCAGTGATCCTCCTGTCTTAGCCTCCCAAGTGCTGGGATTACAGGTGTGTGCCGCCAAGCCTGGCCTTGAAATGTGTGACCTGCAGGGTTCCTGTGGACCTTCTAAGATGCTCAGAGACCTTGTAGGTGTGCACATGAGGTGAAGTAATGGGATTCTTAGAGCTTCCACGTCAACAAAAGCTTACATTCTTTAACCTAGTTTATAAATTAGATATCTGGATAATTTTGCAGATGGGATTTTATAGCTACTTGGAAGAAAAGGGAGGATAGTCATTCACGTAATACTTCATGTTACCTGGTTCACACCCTTTATCTTTGCTATGACCCAGTCAGGTTAACACATCTGAACAGCCCGAAAACTCTTGGCAGACTCAGATGGTAAATACACAGGATCTTTAGTGAAGACTTTTATGAGGTCAGACAGAGAAGGAAGTTATGAGGGGGCAGAGAGTACAGGAAAAGAGGGAGTTGTACAGCGCCTCTCAGTCAATTTGTAGAAAATCCATCTGTCCAAAACTAATTCATGAAAATACAAATTCCCTGAAAATATTCAGTGACAATAATTTTACCTAAAGATCAAGTGGTCTCATACCATTAAAACTCTCAAGCAAACTCTTCAAACTTGACCTAGGGCATTCTACTGTGATGACTATCATAGAAGTAGGTGGGCAGGGGTAGGACAGAGCAGGACAAAAGTCTGCAAAGTTAGCAAAGTCAGTAAGAGAAAAGACTAATCTTTTGGATATAAGATGCTGAATATTTTAACTTTTCAGAGACAAATGTAAAATGCAAAAGGAACTAAGATTCAAGTTAGCCAGATTAGTAACTCCATATAAAAAAGGTATTGACATTTACTTTCTTCCTGCTTCTCAGCTATTATGGATAATTCTGATAGAAACATTTATATACAACTCTTTGTTTTGTAGGCACAAGCTTCGCTTTCTTGAGCAGATACCTAGGAGTGGAATTGTTGAAACATATCATAAGTCTATGGTTTATTTTTAATGATGCAAAACTACTTTCCAACATGGCTGACTCACTTTATGTTGTCATTAGAGATCTACAAAGTTCTAATTTTTCAATATTCTCACCAATGCTTGTGTTCTGACCTTTAGATTCTATTGATTCTAATGGGTGTGAAATGGCATCTTTTTGTTTTGATTTCTACTTCCTAGTGACTAATGATAGTGAGCATATTTCCATGTGTTTATCCAGTTAGTATATCTCTGGAGAGATATCTATTCAAATTGCCCATGTTAACCTTGGGTTATTTGTGCATTTCATATCGAGTTTTAAGAGTTGTTTTCATATTCTATGTACAAGCCTTTATCAGATATGTGATTTATACATATAATCTTTCGTTTTGTGTTTTCTTCCAACCTCTTGATGGTATTCTTTTATTTAACTTTTTCAGCACTGGGGACTGAATTGAGGCCTTTTCACAGAGCTGCTCTTCCAGGTCTTTTTAATTTTTTTTTACTTTCAATACAGTGTCTCTCCTTTAGCTAACTTGCTACATTGCTGAAGCTAGTCTCAAACTTGGGATCCTCCCACCGTAGCTTCACACAGTGCTGGGATCATAGGTGTGTGTCACCACACTTGGCCTTCATGGTGGTTTTTGAAACAGAAAATCTTAAATTTGAATAAAGCCCAAGTTACCATTTTTTGATGCTTGTGCTTATGAGGTGTTAAGGTTAATATTCAATCACTTCAGCAATATTTAAGTTGCATAAATCTATGTGTCTCCTCATGTACCAGTCCATGTTGCTTTTGGTAGTGAACCTTTATAGGAAAAATTCTAATGGAGAACTGTATGTTCTCTAACTTTGTTTTATTTTTCAATATGGTTTGATTACATTGGCTCCCCTGGATTTCCACAGGAATTTTAAGATTAGTCTGTCAATTTTTGTATGAAGCCAATTGAGAATTTAATAGGGATTATATCCTCATGTGGGAATTTGAGTATAATCTCCATTTTAACAATATTGAAAATTTTTATCCATGGGGTGTATTTCTCTATGTTAGATCTTTAATTTCTTTTGCCAATGTTCTATAATTTTAAGTGTGCAAGTCTTGTACAGTCTTTGTCAACATTTCTGCTAAGTATTTTATTCTTTTAATATCACTGTAAAATGAAGTTTCCTTAATTTCATTTTTCAGATTTTTTTGGTTGCTTGTATAAATATAGCTGACTTTGGGATGTTGATGTTGATGAACTTATTATTTCTAGTACTTTGAAAGGACACGTTAGGTATTCTACATGTAGGATCATGTCACTTGTGGTTAAAAAACAGACTCACTTCTTCCTTTTCAGTTAGGATGCCTTTATTTTCTTTCTTTGCTTGACTTCACTGTCCAGAACCTATGGTACAATATAGAATAGATGAAAAGAACAGACATTTTTGCATTGTTCTTGATCTCATAGGGAAAGCAGTAATCTTTTGCTATTGAGTGTGATGTTAGCTGTAATTTTTTCATAGATTCCATTTATCATAATGAAGAAGTTATCTTTTATTCCATGTTTGTGAGAATTTTTACTATGCATATGTTCTAGGCTTTGTCACATGTTTTTTCGTGCATCTGTTGAGATGGTTATGTGTTTTAAAAATATCTAGTGATACTGGAAGAAAGATAGCCTCTTTAATAAATGGTGCTGGAAAAATTGGCTTACCACATACCAGTGACTGAAATTAGATCCATGTCTATCACCATGCACTAAACTCAAGTCAAAATGGGTCACAGATCTCAATATTAAAACAGAAACACTAAATCTACTGGAAGATGAAGTAGGTAAAAGTCTTGAAGACATAGGGGTAAGCAGAGAGTTCTTGATCAAAAACCAAACTGCATGGTAAATACTTCAGAGAATCTACAACTGGGATCTCATCCTACTGAAAAGTTTTTGCACATCTAAAGAAATCACCAGCAGAGTAAAAATAGAATCCACAAACTGGGAAAAAATTTTAGCCTACTGCCCCTTGGACAAAGGTCTATGTAGAACGTATAAAGAATTAAAAAACATCAGCCCCCCTAATTCAAAGACCAATACAAAAATGGGCAGCTGAGATGAATACACACTTCTCAGATGAAGAAACACAAATGACAAATAAATACATGAGAAAATGTTCAACATCATTAGTCATTGGAGAAATGCAAATTAAAACAACACTGGGATTGCATCTCACTCCAGTAAGAATGGCTCTCATTAAGAAATCAATAACAAATGCTGGCAAGGCTGTGGAGAAAAAGGAACCTTTCTCCACTATTGGTGGGAGTGTAGACTGGTGAAAGCACTCTGGAAATTAGTTTGGAGATTTCTCAGTAAACTTAGGACTAGAGGTCCCATTCAACCCAGCTATTTCCCTTCTGGGTATTTTCCCAGAAAAACTGAAAACATCAGGTAACAGCAATATATGTGCACCCATGTTTATAGCAGTACAATTTGTAATAGCTAAAGAGTGCAAGCAAATCAAATGCCCATCCACTGGGGAATAGATAAAAAAGTTGTGGTATTTTTATATAATGGAATATTACTCAGCTATAAAGAAAGATTAACTCAAGGATTTTATAGGTAAATTGTCACAACTAGAGACCATACTGATAAGTGAAACAAATCAGATGTGCATGTGTATACAGTATGGTTTCACTAGTGCAAGAACCTGAAAGAATGGATAAAAACAAAGAGGTAAAATAGATATTGTGAAAGTTAAGGAAACTGCTCAAAAGTAAAAAACAACTGGGATGAGGGAAAAGAGAAAAGAAAGAAAGGGAAAATTATGTATGTATGTATACACAGGATAGTCATTTCACTGTGCATCCACAACATAGTGTACTACTATCTTCTATTGCTTTATTCCAAGGAACAGTTAATGATTAATTATTTGATCAGTCCTACATGTCTATATTTGTTTACCTGAGTAACCAATTTGAAGATGTCAATATGTAATACAACAACCTTTGTTATTTTCCTGTCACCTTGTCTGAAATTCTGTATTACTCGTATTGTTTTTGTGTTATTTTATAAATGTATGTGTGTTTGTTAATATGTTTTTGGTCTTTTACCTTTAAAATAAAAAAAAATCCAGTGATAAAATAACCTGTATCATTTTGATAACCTCACTTCATTAAAGCCTTTCATCTTTTTAAAGTGTTGTGTCTAAGTTTGTAATGTTTTATCAAGACTTTCTTCATTGGTCCTTGGCCTAGTGTTTATTATTTTCATGTGAAAATAGTTGAAGAATACTTAAGATTCCCTGGAGATGATTGTGTTTGAAGAGTCTTTTCTGTAACATCCATGGGCTAAGGGATGAGTTGAGGGTGAGTTTGGGTCATAATTTTTCATAAACTACTTCTTTTAAACACTATAGAGTTCTGGGTCTTCAAGAAGTATACTACAGTAAAATCTTTTCCTAAATTTGAATGAGTGACATCTAGCAGAATATTTCTCTTTTTTACAGAAATTGTGTTTTTTAAAATCTTTAACATCATCACTTACTTTGGGCTTTGCAAAGTGCTTTCTGTGTATTTTCCAGCAGAATATTTACATTCACTTTGAAGCACTTGGAAGCCCAACAACTCACCTAAAATGACATAACCCACAATTGGAAAGGCCAAGGTTCAAGGCTACCTGACTGTAAATCTTGAGGCCTTATGTGATCGAAGGCTTCTTCTTCCTTTCCTTCTAGCATTCTGTGTTATTCTCTGTGTCTTTCTTCAGTTCATATTTATTGAAGCATTACTATACCAATAGAATTACTAGCTACTAGTTACTGAGCGCTTACTATGGGCTGGAAAACATGCTGCTTCTTTCATGATTGTTAGCTTAATTATTATAAATACCTCTATGGCATATACTTTCATTGGTCTCATTTTGCCTTTGGGAAAATTGGTGTTCAAAGTTTTCACATAATTTGCCAAGGTGAGAGAGCTAAAAAAAGGAGATGTGAATCTAAGTAATCCCTCTAATGATACATGTTATAGTTTATAAAAAAAATAGGACGGGGGCTGGGGATATAGCTCAGTGGAATAAGCGCCTGCCTAGCAAGCGTAGGGTCCTGAGTTCGATCCCCAGGACCGAAAAAAAAAAAAAATAGGACGACTGTGTTAGACTTAAAGTTGGTAAATGTTTTTAAATCATGTAAAAAAGACTGAAGAAAAAGAAGTCTGGAGGAGATGCCTAGATCAATTAACCCAGCTTGGAGAAGCAGTGGAAGTTTGTACCAAGACTGATATTTGTGTGTGATGTCAAAAGAACAGAGCTATAACTCAGAGCTAGAGCACTTGCTTAGTATAAAGGCACCCTCAGTGAAAAGCTCCAGCACCATTAAAAATAAACTTGAAAAATTTTTTGAGAAGAGTAGGAGTATGCCAGTACCTGGAAAGAGTAAGGAAGGGTCAAGCTTTAAGGTGAGGGGGCAAAGGCAGAGAGATGTGGAATATAGCCACCACCTCCAAAGACTAGTGAGAAGTGCAGGGCAAGGCAGAGCCGAGCAAGTAAGGAAGCTCCGAAGGCTGGAGCTGAGGGTGGGGTGTGAAGGGGCAAAGCCAAGGTCTCACCATCAAGGCACCACTTTTGAGCACAGGAATGGCATTATCTGCTCTGATTTACAGCCCCACCCCAGGGTAGTGGCCAGGCAGTCAAGGGACCTGTCTGACAATGGTGGGGGACATGGGAGGTGGGTGCAGGATGATATTGGGTCGTGACTTTGATTATACCATGTGAGTCTGGAACAATGAATTTTTCCCCTTTGGAGGCTAAACAAACTGCATATGGAATCTAGAGATGGGTCCCATTGGGTTCCATTCCTAATTATTTTAAAAATATGTATCCCTGGGCTAATCTCATTGTCTCTCTAAAGGTGCTTTTAAGAACAAAGATACAGTTACCTGGCTGTATAGGAGATACTCAATATATGGTAGCTGCCTCGTATTATTTGCCAACACTTCTCATACCTGGATTTAAAGTATGTGAAATGGGCTGAACCTGGCCCTAGGGCCTGCATAGATAGAAGTACTTGTGCCTCTGCTGCATTTACCCACAGCCAACTTGCCTCTATGAGCTCTATGCCCTGCATTGCCACCTGCCAACTCCAAGGCTGCTCTTTGCTTTGTTCCATCTCGGCACCAGGCAGCAGAAGCGCCAGCCAACTGACCAACTGAATCATGGGTGAGGCTAGTGCCCCAGGAGAGAAGGGAAGCCCCTTCTATAAGTGACGCCGGGAAAACAAACCATCTGCGTGTGAAAGATTCAATCTAGACCCATATCTCTAGCTTTGTACTAAATATAAATTAAAATGGGTCAAAGATCTAAATGTTAAAATAGATGGAGCCTGCTCAAAGATCAGATAGGTGAAACTCTGAAGACACAAGCATAGACAAGGCCTTTGTGAACAGAACTCCAGTGGCACAAGAAATAGTGCCACAAATCAACAAATGGGATCACATCAATTTTTTTTTTTAACTTCTAATAGCCTACAGAGTGAAGCAATAATCTGCCAGCTATTCCTCAGACAGACGACTAATATCTGGCATGCATAAAGAACTAAATAAAAGACTCCTCCAAATAAAACACCCATTCAAGGAAAATGGACCAGTGATACGAATAGACACTTCTCAGAAGAAATACAGTTGCCAACAAATAAGTGAAAAAAATGTTTAACATCATTGGCCATTAGGGAAATTCCATGTTACAACACTGAGATTCCACCTTACTCCAGAAGAATGGCCATCACCAAGAAATCAAATAATAACAAATGCTGGTGAAACCACAGGGAAATGGGAGCCCTTTTACACTGTTGGTCAGAATGTAAACTAGTACAACCACTATTGAAATAAGTATGGAGATTCCTCAAAAAATTTTAAACCTGAAATTCCATTTGATCCAGCTATTTCCCTCCTACGCATCTTCTCAAAAGAGTTAAAAACATATTACAGTGATATGTGCATACCTATATTTAGGTATAGTTAAATCCTGAAAATGACCTATATATCCATCCACAAATGAGTAGATAAAAAAATGCAGTATTTATACACAACAGAGTATTACTCTGCCATAAAGAAGAATAAACTTGAGTCATTTGTAGGAAAATGGAAGCACCTCCAGACCTTAGTGTGACATGAAATAAATCAAATACACAAATTTAAATATTGTACAGTTTCTGTTATATGAGAAACTCAAAATGTAAATAAAGAGCAAAATAAAAGACAATAAAGATAGGGAGGTGGATCTTTTTCAAATGGGGAGAGGGCCGAGAGGTGAAAGCAGGGAGCAGGGGAAGGTGACGAAAAGCAACTGAGCTGTGTTCTGTACACGCACCAGCTCCTTACTGATAGCATAGTCATTATGCGAGGTAAACACCTATTAGTAAAAAATAAAAACTGAAAAAATAACACATGAACCGTGCACCCAAATAGCGCCTGCTGAGTTTGCACTGTGTGTGAGTACATGGGTGCACACATACATTTGTTTAGTAGCTTTATTGGCCATTATTTCTATGTCATAAAACTTACACATAAATATTCATTTAATTATTTCAGTACGTTCATACATCAGTAAATGATCACCACAAGCCAGTGTCCCCTTCCCCCCAAATTCTTTGTCACACTTTCAGTTTATTCTTACTCCTATTTTGAAACATAAGCAATGATGTTTATCTACCACTACGAATTCATCTTTTACAGAAATTTCTTACAAATGAAGTATGTTGTCATTCTAGACATTTCATGTAAATGACAGGTACAATAGTTTGCATGTGGACTCTTAAACGTAATTCATTTTTTGAGGCTTACCCATGTTACAGTGTGTATTGGTAGTTTATTGCTTTTAATTATGAAGTAGCATTTCATTAAACTGTACTGCAGTTTATAAAGATATTCATCAGTTGGCAGGCACTGGATTAAAAAGTATGCCCTGGGTAATGCTGCAGTGTGCCACTACTGCCCGACTCATCCAAAGTTTCAGGGGAGCTGAGACTTCTTTTCCTTTGCCTAAATATTTTGCAGAAAGCAAATAACCATGTTGCAAAGCCATATAAGAGATAAAGAAGGGGATTTTGATTTTTAATACATCCTCCACCCAGTTTATGTATCTCTGTCTTTTTTTTTTTAAATTGGTACCAGGAATTGAACTCAACACCTTCCGCTTAGCCAAGCAGGCGCTTGTGCCGCTGAGCTATATCCCCAGCCCTAATTTGTGTATCTCTGTGTGTATATGAATGTATCTTTCTTCTATTATCTCTCTCATTTCTCACTGTTTACTTCAACGTTCAAAGGCAAAGGAGTGAAACAATTCACTCTAGGTCCCAAATTCCTGACACGAAATTATCTTAGTTATATGATAGCTATCACAGAAGATTCAATTTCATTCACTTTACTAGAGCTGCTGACCAGGCTAGTGGTCTTTTTCATCTAAGGAATATTTTTAAAAATGAGTTGGAAACCAGTAACATATTTAGCTGAGGGTTGAGGCAAGATGGAAATGAAATCTATCAGAATTCCTCTGCTTTTCACACTGAAGGTAGTAACACTTCGACTATCGTAAGAAGCACATTCTGGTCCAATTATCTTCCAGAGTGACTTCCCAGGGTCACCGGTGTCTGTAGCTTTCACCTGGTGCAGTGAAAGATCTCTCTCAGCCATCAGAGCCTCTGTCCCTACATCCTAATCTCATGATCGCTTATCCATTTATCAAGTTTTTACTTCCTGAAGGGCTAATTTTAAACCTAAGCTAGTTTAGTTCCTGACATAGATGATTTGTAATGTTTGCTGAATAAATATCTGTGTGCAAAGTAGACTGTTTAGAACTTGGAGGTTTGTTTTATCAAGTGGTGACTATTCTGAGTGGGTTGTGGGTGGGTTGACATGAAATGACCATTTCCTGTCTCATTTATAATTTCCAGTGCTATTATCAGTTGTTGGGAAGAAACACCATCTGGCTTCCCTCATTTGTCACCTCCACACCCTTTTACACACAGGTATATAAAGATGACTTCCCTCCCTGCTTTGGGTCTAAGTCCAGTTCACGTAATGCTTGATCTCTCCATAAGGCCTGAAAAGCAGCTAGATTTAATCACTGTGACGGTAACAACCTTCTTACTTGTCCATATTTTTAACCCTCACTTCCAATCACCATGGCCACCAAATCATTCTTCCCAAAAAGCCAGAGTAGCCTTTTCAAAACACGTGTCTTTTTATTCTGTGCTGTACTGGAAACCCGAACCAGTGGCTTCGCTCTATGCTAAAGCTGAAAGTGCTTAGCTTAGCAAAATGGCCCTTCCTAAGGTGAGCCCTGCCCGGTTCCTGTGCGTTTATACGCATTTGCATCACACATACAAGGCTGACTACATGGATCTTTACAGTTAAATCTAGAAGAGATGGGAATAAGGAGAGGAACAGAATGATAAATGATACAAACAATCTCAGTAATAGGGAGCTCGCCACAGGACCATGCTGAACGGCCCCTTGGAAGCCAGTGATGGGAAGTGGGCTCTTGCTTTCTCTCCACTGGTGTTGGTTTCCATAGGTCCATGAGAGCAGGAGCATCTCAGAACATGTGTTCTTTTGTAGCATCACTTCCAATTGCCCGCTATTCTCAAACAGTGAGTTGGTCACAGTTCCCAAAGGGGGAACTGTGATGAATTTACTGGGCTACAGCAAAGCACCTTCCAAAGAGATTTTTCTAAAGATAATTTTGATTCCGATGTTCTGTTTTTGTGCTGATCTTGGATCTCAGTGTCTTTCTTGCTCCATCAATAAAAGTGCAGTCTGTCCGGCTTGTCCAGGCTTCCCTGCAGGTCCCTCCACTTGACAAGCTCTTCATCCAGGTTCTCATTCTAGCTAGTTCCTCTCTTCCTTCTGCTTCAGCCTGCATCGCCTGGATGCTTTTTCAGTCCCACTCAGCCTGGATGTAGTTATTCACCCTTCTCTGCTAACAGAGCTGCCTCCTCAGCTTGAAACAAAGTTCAAGAACAGAACACTTTGTAGTTGTAGAGAACAAGAAGAACAAGAAGTTCATTTTGTAATTGTAACACTTCTATTAGTTTTGTTTTGCATTCTTCCACAAAACAATGTTTTACATTCTTTCCATCATAAATAGATCTCTTTTCTGTGAAGCACAGGTTTTATAGAAAAGAGGGGAAAAATGCTTAATTGCTATATCTCTCTTTCATTATTAATAACCCTTTCAAATGGTGATAATCCTTCCTTCCTTCCTTCCTTCCTTCCTTCCTTCCTTCCTTCCTTCCTTCCTTCTTTCCTTCTGTCCTTCCTTCCTGCTTTCTCCCTCTTCCTCCTCTGCCTTCTCCTCTTCCTTTTTTACTGTCATTATGGACTCAGGCCTAGTGCAGCCCCCACAGTTTAATCCACAGGGTCCACTATTCGTTTTAGTGTTCCGGGCTTCACGAGTTTTGGCAGTGCACACACTTTCTCTCATTCTTCTGTCCCTTCAATATACCTAGTTTCTACTTGGAAGCGTCTTTTCATTTAAGCATGACAATGTACTCTTGGCTTACCATGTACTTTCCCTGATGCAGTCCTGACTGCAGCTCTACAAACAGCAAGATTTTATAGAAAACCTGAGGTCCAGGGATGATTATATGTACTGAGTTGATGTTGCTACTAAGTCGTTTCAATGGAATAAGACAAAAAAAAAAATACAATTTCTAAAACTATATGTTTATTTAACTATTATCTCTTCAATTTCAACATTAGGCTTATACATAATTTTTGATTTTATGATTGAGTTTTCTCTCAGAACATTGATCTAATTCCTCATTGTCTCATTGTTCATTTAAAAATAGTTTCAGGATAATAATACAAGTATTAACTGTGTATTTGTTTTTGTGCGTGAAGCATCTCCCATTAAGGATGTACAAAGTACTGTAAAGAATCTTGGGGAAAATATTTGTTTTTCCTTATAGTTGTTTCTAAACATGATTAGATATATTCATCTTGTTTTATCTTCAGTTTTAGAAATGTTTTAAAAAATTAACCTTACTTTTATACTAGGGAGACCCGGGCTCTGGTCCCTCCTTACTGTGAGCAGCCCCTTTGCTTAGGGCATCCTGAGCTCCCTACCTGGCTGGATTGTACTGAGAGGTGATGGAGAAAAGGGGGAAGCTGGCATCACATGGTATTTAATGTGTCCTGTGCTGGCTTCAGCCCTAGCATGGCACTTACAGTCTGTGTGACTTCATGTAAACACATCTCCCTACTTGCTAACCTCTGGCACATCGAGGTAGCTGCAACATACCCTGAGCCAGCAGCTTGCAACTACTGCTTGCTCTCTCTGCAGTCCCATTTACTTTTCACACCTCTTATGAAGCAGACAGTACTATGGGGTCTACAGATGAGACCAATCAAGGATGGAAAATTTAAGAACTTCGCCAAAGCTGTGTCATATTATGAAGAGGACCCAGGATTTGTTCCCAAGCAGGATTATCTCATAATCGGATCCACTGACACTAGCATCTTTGAAACTAGACACTTCAACCCAGGATTAAATTCAAGCTTTTCCACATATCAGATGTGCATCAGAATGAGCTGTTTAGCTTCTCTAAGCTTGAACTTGCACATCTGTAAAATAGTGAAAGTAATTTGATTGTTGGGAGGAGGGCAGGAGATGGTTTATGTAAATGCTTTCACTTAGGGCCTGGTGCATCATCAGCTGCTAACAAATGTTAGATCCCTTCCAGTGGGCATCTAGGTGAGACAAATTGCTCCCTGAAGGCTTCCACAATGAGAGCTGCCTACCTCAGTCCACGAAATGAGGCTTCAAGGAATTAAATCGGGCAGCTTTAATTGATCATCTTGTAATTTCCACAACTGGGCGCAGATTAGCCGCACTATATCATAGACTAATTACATTTGTCACTCCACAGGGCCTGATGAATCCATTGCTGTATCTTTGCTATTAAAATGGGGGTCCATCTCATTAGAAGCACAGAGTTTTGGAGAGAGCCTGTAATGTCTTAATTCTGGCAGGCTGTATTTAATCGGAACAATGCCCTGTGTGGGCTCTGATTGTGTTTCTTGTGGATCAAATTCTCTGCTTAATGTGCCATAGCATTGCACTACTGACTGCAGCTAATGGGTGAGTGGCAGGGGAGAGTGGATCAGTTTGCTGGGAGCTGACTGGTTACTGTTTTCACTGTTGTTATTGTGACTTTTATTCTTGCTATTTTAATAAAGCCTTAACAGATAGGGACAATGCCCCCATCATTTCCCCCTTTGTCTTGCACTTGTGCGCGCTTCTTCACTCCACTGACATTGATTTATTGGGGCTTCCTTGTATGTAGGTAACCCAGGAGCCCCTGGGTGATACTGTGCTATTGCTAAGAGGTGGTCCCTGGTGTTTAGGGTAACATATACCAGGATGTTGGAAGGTAGTGAATCACAAAGTGAATCACACACACTTGAAATTAAGCATTTTTGTGATTTATTCTCCAATGGAGAGGGTCCTAAGAGGTTAGCCTGACCCAGCCTGATGTTCCTGCTTCTCCAGGTTTTTCTCATGTGCTCTTGGGGATGTAACAACTTTACTTAGGTTCAGATGTGTCAGTGGTAGTGTTGAGACGGCAATGTCTGCTTCGTAATGTAATCTTACTATAAAATCCCAGGAGATAAAGTACACAAAATACAGAGGTTAATGCTAAAATTTTTATATTTAAGCCAGGGGTTGTAGCATATGCCTATAGTCCTAGCTACTTGGGAGGATTGCTTGCAACCAGGAATTTAAGATCAGCCTAGGCAATACATCCTAAAATCTTCTGGAAAAAAATACATACTTGTTTATGTTAGTTTCAGTATTTATTATTATTATTATTAATTTGCCTTTTTGAGACAGGGTTTCACTATGCAGTTCAGGCTGGCCTTGAACTCACTTCATAGCCCAGGCTGGCCTGAACTCACAGTGATCCTCTTGCCTCAGCTTCCCAAGTGCTGGGATTACAGACATGAGTCACCCTGCCTGGCCCTTCGGTATTAATGAGAACGTGATAAGCAAATTAATTTTGTGAAGTGACACTTTTCTCATCAAAGGTGTATCATTCTTTCCTAGATACCAGGGTTTTACATATATTTTCCCTTTTGTTACTGCAGCAATAGATTCTATGATGTAGAAGTTGAGTAGTTTGGTTGAAGATATACCACTTGTTTATCACTTGCCAACTACCAAGTACCGTTCTATAACGGCATAGTCATTATCAGTTTATTTCTTCTTTTTTTTACTTTTTATTTTTATTTTTAAGACAAAAGAACCCAGAATAACACAGAAACAATACAGAAAATACCAAGTTATAGAGAAGATAGTAGGGAATTGGCACTGGATGCTGTATAACATAATGTTATCTTCATATTTGTTATAACAAAATCAATAAAGGAAATACCGAATTACAGAGGAGACAATAGGGAACCATCACTGGATGCTGTATTACATAGTGTTGTCTTTGCATTTGTTAATACAAAAACACTAAAGGAAATACCAAATTACAGAGAAAATAGCGGGGGTTTACCACTGGATGTTGCATTACACAATGTTATCTTTGTCTTTATTACTCAGTTATACAGATGATGGCTCATTCAATTAATCAATTTTCTTCACTTCACCTCCATTGTTCTACCACCCTATCAGTGGTCTTCCCACTGGTAATAACAGTACTTTTGGTTTTTTACTCCCTAAGGCTCTTACTTTGCGCAGAGACTTGGCTGCTTCTAAATATGCTGTATATTACGTGGGTGTACACAAATTGCTATGGCAGGAGGTGGAGAAGCACCTTTCAGCAAGCCCTCACAGCCACTGAGTGTCCAGTCGGGTAGGCAGGGTTACAAAGTGAACTGCCAGACTCTGTCAGTGCATCTATGTCTATAGGCTCAGGCGAGTCTTAAGGACCTTCCTGGGGGCTGGGCAAAGCGCCTGGCATGCCCCAGGGGTGGGGTGAAGCACCTGGCACACCCCGTGGGCAGGGTGGAGCTCTGGAGGTGAGGTGGAGCCCCTGGCACACTCTGGGGGTGGGGTGGAGAACCTGGCACACCCTGGGACCAGGTGGAGCACCTGGCATGCCCTGGGGGCTGAGTGGAGCTCTGGGGACGGGGTGGAGCGCCTGGCACACCCCAGGGGCTGGGCAAAGTGTCTGCCACACCCTGGGGGCAGAGTGAAGCTCCTGGCATGCCCCAGGGGCTGGGCAGAGTGCCTCTCAAGCCATGGTGGCCGAGTGGAGCTCCCAGACTCTGTCCCAACACTGCTCTGCAGGAGACCCAGTCTAGGTCCTCAGGGCTCTCATGCAACCTCAAGGGAGGCCCCTCCCCCCGAGGCCTCTGAGCTCCCTGCCAGGGTGCCTGGTATCCCTTCATAGGCCATTAGTTGTATTTGTAGACTATCGCCTCACAGTTAGAGAGGCGGTTCTACACCCTAGTTCTATGTCTTTGCCTCATCCCACCACTCAATCTTGTTGGGTATTGGGTGCACTTACGATGCTGGGCACCAGTGGCGTGAAGTCTCCTCCACCTGTTCTCACTGTGGTAGTCCATGGTGCGTACTAAGTTTAGTTATTAGTTCTCGGAAAGAATTGGAGGATTTTCTCAGGTCTGCTGTGTAGAGTATGTTGTTGTCTCTCAAGCTCCAGGACTGCTGCTTTTCATGTAGTTTGACATGATAGGTTCATATATTTTTCATATATGCAAGCAGTGTGGAGTCTCTCTTGGCACTCATATTGGTAGTTTAGGGTGAGTCCTATAGCCCTTTGACTCAGCTCATTGTTGTCAGAATCACATGGTGCCTCCTTGGGCCACCAGGACTCATGGTGTTCAGAGAGGGAGTTCAGGGTGGGAGCTGAATCCCGGTAACTCAGGTCATACCTTTTGCTTGTTGTTGGAGCGACATGGGCGTGGGGCCATTTAGCCTGCCTCCATCTGCAGCTCACTCTTTCTGTTGTGCTGCAGCTCCCTTTTCTTTTTTGACTGGATCCCTGGGAATTACTGTGGTCCTGGGGTCGCTTCCACTGCTTTCTGCTACTCTTTGCTGGTAGAGTACACACAGTGTAGAGGTCTGAGGCCATATCCTTGGGGCAGGCATAGAGCTGGGTGTGGTGGGTTGCTCACTGGTTGCCTTGACTCCAGCCTGCCTCAGGCACTGATTAGAAAGATTTCGTGGTGCCTGGTGGGCTGCAAAGCTTGTTGCCCAAGGCTGGCTGCATGGCATGGGGCTCTGGATCCGGAAGCAGTGGCAAGTGCGGCACAGACTCGAGTGTGAAGTGGGAGGCACCGTGGAGCTGCCAGGCATATGGATGCACTGAGGAACAGAGCGAGGGCGAGGAGAGGGCAGCCACCGTGGGCGAGTTGTGCGGGGTGGAGTGGGGCGGGGCTGGGGCAGGTCCAAGCATGGCCTGGCTCGTGTGGTAGGTGGAGGAGGCTGGGGCTGTGCTGTCACTGCACACTCTGCCCCTCTATTCAGGACTTTGCTCACCTCTGACCGATTCGGAATGTTTCTGTGAGCAGGAAAACCTCGGAGGCTGGTGCTGTGAGTGCTGGAATGAGGGAGCGGGCTTGTGGTGTGCATGGAGTGGTGGCTCCTTCCTTTTCTGCCTTCTCTTCCTCTGCGCCATGGTGGTCCTCCGAGGTTTCTCTCCTGGAGAGGTCTTGTTTGCTCATTCTGAGGGTTTCAATTCCCCTTTCAGATCTTCTCTGGGTCTGGGGCACCAGGGCATCCATTTCTCTCCTTCTTGTCTTATGTTGCTATATTTCAGTGTCTCATTGGTGATCCACTGGGGGGATCGCTCTCTGCTGCTTAACCGGTTGCCATATTCCTGGAAGTCTGTATCAGTTTATTTCTTATAACAGAAGCAATAATGTGAAATAACACTAGCTTGTATCTGTTTTTCAAAACTGGACACCGAGAGACTAAGTGACCTCTAAATGTGACACTGTTAGTAAGTGGCAAAGCTAGGCTTGCTTCTAATCGCAGTAGGGTACTCAAGACTGTTGGTGGGGGTGGAGTTTATAAGGTCGTTCATACTGGTCTGGTGTTGAACATCTCATTTGACTATTTAAGAAAAACAGGGCAAATGCTATGATCCTGCCTTCACAGCTCTGCAAGCTGATGTTCAAAAGTTAACTAACATGCCCAAAACACACAGGCAATGTATCACAGAACATCATGAGGTGGGTTTTATTTCATTTTTATTTTAGTAAATTAGAATATTTAACTTATGAATTGATATTTTGCATTGATACTTAACTTTAACCGTGATAATTTTGCCATATTCTGAAATAATTTTAAGGAAAAATGATTTAAATAAACTACATAATTCTGTATTTTAAATTTTAAGGGGTATACCTTACATTTTAAGCCATGCCCCTGTTTGGACAGTTTTGGTCTTCACTTAGGGAGAAGATATTACTTTTGCTCTCATTAGCATCATTTTGCATAAACATAGATCTTGGTGTGGATTAATGATTACTTCTTGGAACAGACTAATGCTTAGAGGTGGTGTTAATGTGTCAAAGACTGAACTCTTGCCTTTTGGCCAATTACTCTCCAATGGGCTGGGGGTGTAGCTCAGTGGTGGGGCACTCGCCTAGCACACACAATCCCTGGGGTTGGTCCCCAGCACTGAAGGAAGCAAAGGCAAATCACTCTGAAGACTTGGTTAACATGTGTTGAATGCTGAATGAAAGAGAAAGGCATTTGTTCTGGCAGTGTGTGAGATCAGTTCCATATCAGTCTGGTTTGGCCAAGAAAACAGAACTACTACAAGCTTTCAGTGAACTGAGGTTAATAACAGTTATTGGGGCTTTGCATGAGTGTGGGAGAAGTGGGAAGTTGAAGCTGCAACCAGGAGATGGATGAGACCATCACTCACAACTCCAGCTTCATGACTTGGAGCCGGTGGAGAAGCTGGAGCTCATGGAGGTGTCCCAAATGCTCAAGGTGTCCCCTTGATTGCAAAGTGGGACTCCGTGGAAAGGTCTAACATGCCACAAGTCTTGCCAGTAGAATTTCTGGATTCTGCTTCATTTATGCCATTTTGAGTTCTTCCTGTTGGCAAACTCTGACTCTGTTCTGTATGGGGAGAGAATTCTAGGACACAAACAACTGCTCCAGAAGGGAAAGATGGAGGAACTGGGCTGATACTGAAAGCCCAACACCTTTCCTTTCTCTTCTTGTTGAATTTGATGGAAGTTTTTATGACTTTGGGATAATTAGAAAGGGACTATGTGATTGTTTTGTTTGACTTTGCATGCTTTGACTGTGACTTTTTTCATGTTCTCATTGAATACAGTTATTATTCAATGAATATTCCTAAGTTCTCTCCACAGTTTTGTGTTTGTGGAGAACCTCAGTGAATAAGATAGGCAATGTCTGTGCTTTCTTGTACTTTCTGTTCCAGAATAGGGGGGTTCAGGAAAAGAAAAGATAAAGAAGTAAGATAATTTCAGACTGTAACAAAGAATGTAGAAAAATCACAAGTGATTTTGGAGGGGGTGAGGGAAATTATGGAATGTTCTTCAATGGACCCACAGCCTCTGGAGGTTATTTGACTCTATAGGGGTGTGGCTCTTCCCATTTTGTCTTTAACTGGTTCATTTTATAACTCTGAAGAAATGAAAGTAATAAAATCTAGTAGTCATGTAATTAACTCATGTCCATAGAAATGCAATCTAGTAGAATGAAATTGATTACCACTCCATTGATACTGAGTATTTTTTACAGTTTTGCTAAAATTTGTAAATTCATTTCAGGGTTTCTTATCTGAATATCCATATGTGACTGGTTGTGACATCTCATTGGCTGCTTCACTGAGTTAAATAAAATCCTTGTTATAGGTTTATTTTGTTTTTTAGAGTCAAGTTATTTTTTTAAAAAAATGTTTCTCTTAAACAGTGTGCCCCTTGGAAGAAATCAATCAACAAAATGATTTTAGACAGAAATAGGGATCTTGAAGAAGACAGCAGCTGTGTGGGGTGTGAAAGGAGTAGGCAGGGAAGGCCACGCTGAAGAGGCGGTGTTTGAGCTGAGACTTGAGTGGATGAAGTTGAGGCCCACGTGCAGAGGATAGGTAGAGTGTTATGGGTGGGCGCATCTTGTGCAAATGCTGTCATTTTCAAGAAACCTTCTCACCTCCACTCAAGTAAGGAGGTAAATGTCAGGAGATGTGATATGAAAGGTTGGTGGGGGCCAGGTTGCAATGGGCCCTTAAGGCTATAGTGAGGAACTGGAATTTTATTTTATATGCCATGACAATCTGCTGTGGTTTTATAATGTGTCATCATCTGATTTGTGCTAGAGAACGGCCTTGTAGTTAGGGTTTGCAAGGAAATAGATTTAATACAGGACACACGATTTATAGGATTATTTTATAATGTTCACCCAAAATGTCAAATGTGGATGAGTGCAAGATATATGTCCACCCACTAAAGACCCAAAGAATCCAGCTGAGAATACTTTGGATCTCACAGCAATGTCCTTCACGAGTCCAGCTGGAGGCCTAGAGCCCATGACAATGTCTCATGCAAGTCTGTATCAAGGATCTGCATTGGGAAGGCCAGAAACTCATAGGTGAAAGCTGGAAAGTCTGTGCCAGTGGAATGAAGGACCTGTGCCACTAGGCTGAGGGATCTACACTAGAGCTGGGAAGTGACAGTCAAGGTAAAGACCAGAGCTTCTCCGAAAAGAACTACAGCCATCCTCAGCAACAGCGAGAACCTGAGCTCTTCCAGTGATGAGAACAGCTGAGTTCATATGAGGAAAACCAGCATGACCAGCTTCTCCACTAGAATCAACAGCACACCATCTTCCCCTCCAGTTCTCCTTTTATGCTGTTGGCCTCTTGGCCTTCTACCCCCAGAACCATGCTGATTCAGTTAAGCTGGGTGTTACAAGCTGATCATTAGTTAATCACTTCAAATGGAGTTATATATCTTCTAAAAATGTTCCATTCTCCTTTTTCTCCTCCAATTAATATAAGCCTGACATTTAAATTAGTGTCATGTCTTATTAAGAGTAAAACTATAATTGTATTTTGATTAATAATGATAAGCAAATATAATCAGAAAATAACATTTAATTGAAGAAACAGCTGCAGAATAAAAATGAATCAAGAGAAAATAAATAAATGCTCAGTTTCTTGGAAATCTGGAACATGGTTTGTAGGTCATTGTTTTCAGTTTCCAGAGCCTCTCAAGGTATTGATCACTTTCTAGCTGAAATAATTCACCAGATATCTTCTAGGCTGACTGGTCTACTCTTTGCATTCAAGTCACAATGTGAGGTCTTGGCCACAGCAGCTAATAGGTACCACCTGTGGGAGCCTGAGGCACCTCAGGCTTTTGTGCTAACTGGAGTGCATTTCAGGTCACACATTTGTTCTTCCTTCCCCGGAGAGGCACCCATTGGGAAGACTTAAAGCCTGGCTGCCTGAGGGATATTCGGTACGCTTTCTCCCCAATCCCAACAAGGAACACACATGGGAAGAAATTAGCCAGTGGAAAAAGCCTTGTCCAAAAAAAGCAAAGAGGACTTTCAGTGATGACAGCCAGAGGCCTGTGTGATAAAACAACAGAAGTGGATTTTTTTCAAATTACCAGATATAAGCATGTAAGATTGGTCGAGGAAAAAATAAAAAGAAATTAATCATTAACTGTTCTATTCATTAAACCAATAGACAGTAGTATAATTATCCCAGCTATCCCTATATATATATATATATATATATATGTATTTTCTTTAGCTTTCTTCTTTCTTTTCTCCTTTCCCTCATCCCAGTTGTTCCTTCCTTTTGAGCAATTTCTTTCCCTTTCACAAAATATTGTTGTTTTATTGTATTTAAAATAAAACAAAAGAAATGGACTTTTTTGTTTCTGTAGGCTTGCTATGAAATCAAGGTGAATTGTTTACTCAAGGATTGTTGTTTAAGTCAACAGAGCTAGGTGCTTTTCCGATGAGAACGAAGGAGATACGAGGTTAGGAAAAGCCTCCTCTTACATGGCTACTACTCCTATAAAAGACAGGAGCAGCCAATGAGGAAGGGACTGATACTGTCACAATACTGCCCCTGGGGTCTAAATCTCCATTTACTATAAGAACTGCACTATCAATATATAGCTGTCCTGAACCTGAGAACTTCAGGCAACTGTGGCATCTCTCTGGGTGATTTGCCCTTGTCTGTAAAGGATCTCATGAAAGGGAAAGACTTTAGCATGGAGAGAATGGAAAATACCAGATCTTATGTTCAGGACATGGCCATAATTACAAAAACTCCGAT
This sequence comes from Dinomys branickii, assembly GCA_004027595.1. Taxonomy (NCBI): domain Eukaryota; kingdom Metazoa; phylum Chordata; class Mammalia; order Rodentia; family Dinomyidae; genus Dinomys; species Dinomys branickii. Next base: position 91,038 of record PVLD010004845.1, on the reverse strand, counting down.
AACTTAACTATTCTACTCTAGGCACTGAGAGCCTTAGATTTTGGAGTAATGCAGACCTCAGATCAAGTCCTAGCTTTGCCAGTTAGTAGTTGTGTGACTTTGTGGCTCAATCAATAAACTTCTCTGATTCTCAATTTTCTCCCTAGTAAAATGGGGGAGGGTGATAATGGTATCTACTTCCTAAAATGATTGCACAGTTAGAAGAGAAAAATATAACTTAGGTACTTAGCACAGCAGCACAGGAGCAAAAGGGACATGTTGCCACTAAGGGCAAGTATGGAGTCCTCAGAAATAAGCAAGGTCATGTGATCCCACACAGGATGGAGAGATGAAGAACAGACCAGGTACTAAGACAGATGTAATTTGCTGTTGTGAGGGTAGAATGAATTCTAGGGTTGGGACAAATATCACTAGGGGCTGCAAAGACCACTCATTGTTATCATCAGTTTTGTGTCAGACTACTTTAGAAAAATAAATCAGGTATCCCAGTGAATTCCATAACAAGGTGAGAGTGAGCCTCTGGAGAGCAGACTCAAATAATCTGGGCATGGGAAATACGCACATCCCCCATTATTCTGAACTCACTTATAATGTTACATTTACCAGTGGGTATTGGTGGTGATGTTAACAGTTATAAAAATGCCTACCTTTTATTTAGCATATATATTGAAGCAGACCCTATGCTTGGCACTTGACATACATTTGCTCAGAACTTCTAGATGCCTCCAAAGTAAGTTGGTGTAACCCCCATTTTATAGAGAGAGAACTGAAACTCAGAAGTTCCATAGTTTACCCAAAGTCATAAAAGATACTTGGAGGAGTCTGAATCAGCTATGGGTTTGTCTGTGTTAATGTGGGTTGTATAACCATGTATTTGTCATTCCTCTCAATGAGTACTCTTAGATCTTTTGGGACAGTGCATGAGTCCTTAAAACCTGGGCAAGCCAGTTGACATTGCCCTCAGGCCAGCCCCTTTGTGTTGTAATAAATCCCAGGGGTCAGTGGAAAATCCCACTGATTCTCTGAGCTGCAAGTTTGGAGTGGCTTGGTATGCTGCCCTTAGACTTGAGATACCTTGAGCAGGATAAGTACTTTGAAGAGTTTCAGTTTTCCTCTCTGTAACATGGAAATTATATTTATTTCCTAAAGTTTCTGTGAGGATTAAGTGCACATAATAGATATTAATTAAATTCAATATCCTTTCCTTTTTAATGGATTATGGCTTTCCATTAAGAAATTTGTATAGTAGGCGCTGGGGATACAACAATGTAAAAAAGAGATGTAGTCCATGGCTTACTGTTTTTATGAAGCATATTCTAGAGTAAGATACACTAAAAAGGTTATTTAAAGAAATACATGTCTGAATTATTTTATTTTATTTTATTTTATTTATTTATTTTTTTTTGCGGTACTGGGGATCGAACTCAGGACCCTGCGCTTGCTAGGCAAGCGCTTATTCCACTCAGCTATATCCCCAGCCCCCATGTCTGAATTATTTTAGAGGTACTGTGAAATACACAATGATAAGTATATTAATAGACTCTATTTTGACTAGGGAGTGCCCAGGTTAGTTAACTAAAGTCCTTCTGTGAGGAATAGTAACACATTAAACAGACACTTATGGATAAGCAGGATAAAAAATTTTTGAGAGTTGAGGAGAATGTTTCAGGGAAGGAAAACCATATTCAAAACCCCCAAATAGGAGGAGAATTACTGGCTGTAGTGGAAATGAGCAAGGGAACAGCAGTCCCTGTAGGTATGGAGCAATTTACATCTCATTATTCCCTGAGCACACATGTGACAGTCTCTCTTCAAGCTACTCAAGGGATCACCAAAGATGTATGTTTTTCTCTTCACCCAAGCCCAATAACTGAACATTAACACATTGGCTTCTCAGGTCTCACGATTTTAGTTGCCAAACAAGGGTTCCCTTATGTGCTGGCATATCTTCACGACACCAGAGTGATTATTTACAGAACTCTCATTCTAAAATCTATCCTGGTCTGGGTGATTAATTATGTGATCAGCCTATTCCTAACACATGGGATCTGGCTCTGGCTTGGGGAAAATCATTGTCTGTGTTCCTGGTTGTCACTGTGGGTAGAGAGATGAGTCTTTCTGTGATATTTCCCATCTTCTTTGTTCAGTTGGGATTTTATTGCATTTCAAGTTTTGAGAATGACATCCGCTGTAATAGAGATAGTTTAATAAGGATGAGTGAGTATCATTATTGGGGTGGTGGTTGTCATCATCCTCACTGTGGATAAAGATTTTTGCTGATGAAAGGGCTCGCAGTGTGGTAAAACCATCAATTAACTGGAATGTTTTGCTTTTCAATGGGAGGGAAGGAAGCAGTTTTTGAATGCATCCTCTCAACCCTGCTCTGTGCTTGGCATGTCGGCTCTTCAGTGTTTTCAGGTTTCTATTTCCAGACAAGGCTTTTTCTCCTTTTGGTTGCAGTTATGGCTCCAGCATTCCTTAACTGGCTCACTCCAGGCAGACAGATCACTGACCTCTGAGGACCTCAATTTTCTCATTTGGAGGAGATTGTTTAAAATGGGGGTCCAAACCCAATTGAGGTGGTCAGAGGGTAAGCTGGGAACGGTACTAATTAAGGAGAGCTGTAATTGTACTGTTTGTCCTGTCGTCTGGAGGAAGAGTGTTTGCAGAACAGGCTTGGAGATAATGACAGTGAGACACCAACTCAACATGGCTGTTTCATGACCCTGTGTGGAAGAAGACTTCCCACGCCAGTCCTGTCCATGAATCATAACCAGAGTTAAAGCCTTGACCACGAAGCCTGATAACACCACTGGACTCTTGCTTAGGATTTTTGATTCACAAGCCAGTGAGAGTGAGAAGCGGTTTTTTTTGCTGGCAGCTCTGCTGTCTGCTTTGTCTTCTCTCTCTAGCACATGACAGGATCTGGCTGAGGTAGTGGTCAGGGGAGTAGGATGGAGGAAGTAACCTTTCCTTTCATTGGGAGAGATTTGCTCCATTGAAACATGAAGTGCAACTTCATGGGCTGGGTTGTAGCTGACTGCCAAAGGGCCATGTGTTGGCAAACAAAAGTGTTCTTAGTTTTAGTTAATGAAAACTCAGTTAACCGCAGGAAGAGATGACAACACTTTTCCCATTTCGTTCATATGAATGATAATGAACTCCATTGTAGAGCAAGCCTTTGGGCATTATCTGATGCTCCTATTTCTACTGGTCAGAATTTGCACATCTCCCACATGACTCAGAGTGCGCAGGCTTTTTCCCAGTGGGCAAATGACTGCTTAGCATTCTGTAGATTCTTAGCTCTGGCTTGGATATTCAGCCCTTCAAAAGGAGGTTAGCCACATGAGCCTCAGGCCTTCTGACGTAACAAATAGTTCCATGGGACATTTACGTTACACTTATGGTTTTTAAATCTGGAGCCTTTTGGCAAAAACACTTCACACATACACGCACATGTGTGCACATGCCTGAGTGGTTAGAATTTTCACTGAACCACAATTCACAAATTCAGTTCCGTAGGGTGAAAAGAAAGTAGCACTGTATGAATCTCTAGCTTGTCCCCCACTCCATCTTTTAACTCCTCACCACATCCTACAAGGTGGGTGTCATCATGCCTGTTGCACTGAAGGGGAAGCTAAGATTCAGAAAAGTTAAATTATTTGTCTGTTTACTACAGAGAAGAAAGATAGGTCAAGAAACAAATGCCAATTGAGTTTGGTGCCAGGCACAGTGCCAAGCTTCTTTATAGGCATTTCCTCATTGAATTTGCACAATGACTTCAAGAGGCAAGTTGTATGATCTTCATTTCAAGATTTAAAATTCAGAGTTCTCAGAGCATAGGTAGAGTTGTCTCTTGTCAAGGGTGGAAGTTGTAGTATTGGAATCATGTTTTTGTCCATATACACTGCCTTATGGTTCTACTCTTAGGAACCAGGGACCATCGATAGCAAACACATTTATCCTGAGATGCGATCAAAGAAGGGAAGCCACTCAGAACTAGCTTAGCACAAACTCTCACAGCTATGTCAAAACCTGTGTTCAGTAATGTCTTTACTTTAGAAAAAATGCGGAGACAAGTTATGTGGAAAGTGTTATGAGGGAACTGATGCTCAAAACAATAATTTTAGTGTTTGTGCAACAAAACAAGGTTGCAATATATTCATTATGTTGAGCCAGGTAAGCAAAGTAATGCTATCTAGAAGCATTTAAGAACCAAGGTTGGTGTGAATAGAAGTTGTTGGCTAATGGAAAATATACTTTATAAGATTCTCCGCACTCTTCAAGCATTTCAGCAACTGATATTGAAATCTGTGCATTTGAAAAACTTTCTTTTCTTATTACCAACAAGTTGATTTCCCAAAATAGGATGTGGAAAGTGTGTGTGTGTGAATATACCATCTCTCAAATATCAACTTGGAATATATAAGACTCTGATATATTTTATTTCTCATTTATGTAACAACCCTAAGATAGGTATTATTTGCCACATTGCCCAAGAGTGAGATCTGAGACTGAGGAAGAGTAAGCAATTCAAAATATCAAGTCTTAGCATTAAGAACTGATGGAGTTCAGATGACCAGACCTCCTTCAGAGTTTGTGTGCTTTCTACTGCTGCAGTCTGCTCATATACATACAAGTTAAGGTAATGTCTCAGCTCAATGTTTGGAAATTTCTCATTACGTTTTGCTTTACAATTCATGTTGCTTTGCAACAGTCTTAAATGTTACAGGCTTAGTTAGTCACCTTTTAGGACCCAATGACTCTAATGCCATTTGACTTTGTGGAAGAATACAGTTGTGCACATTTTTTTCTCTGTGCTTGCTTTCTCTTCTGCAGGAGCCTGGAGAACCTCCCATAAGGTAGTTGCTCAGGGAGTTTTTGCTGAATGAAGTGGGATTTTTGTTTAACTGCTTTACATTTTAGCTAGAAGACTAGAAACAGCTACCAAGAAGGGAGAACCACTCAAGACAGCATGATGTGGCAATTAACTGGAAGGAAACAGAAAAAATATTGTGACTATAAAAATACTCATAAGGTTTCAAAAGCATGAAAACTGGGTTCATGAAGTTTGGGGCAAACAGACATGTGAATTATCTTTGCAGAACTCTTCCCAACCTCTCACAACACAGCACTCATGAAGGAGATAATATTTGCTCAGTTCTCTGGGAGAAACAGTGAAGACTGCTCATGGCATAGTTGACTATCCTTGGGATTCAGCCAGCTCACCTCGTCCAACCTCCTTGTGTAATAAGTGGATTAACATGTTGGCACAGTGGTCCCACGGGCCCTGCTAAGTTGGTTAGGAAGTACTGTCTTAGAAAGTGCCCCAAAACCACACAATTAAGGGTGGGGTGCCTTTACTTTTGCATGGCAAGTTCTTGGCACTCAGTAAGCACTCAAAAATAGTTGTTGAGTTGCAAGGAATGGTATCTTTGCATTTTCCAGAAAAGACAGTATTTAGCATCTTTTGTTCAATAGGATAAGGTAATGTATTATATGTTGGAAGTATTTTCAAATGAAAGTTAAAGAAACATTGACCGTTATGGCGGCTTATACAACCTTCCTCAGGTAGTCAGTGACAAGATAGGAAAAGGGCACATTTCTGTTTTGTCAGGTAAATGTCACACAATAGTCCTTTTGCTTTGGACTGACTATAGTCACCAGATGTTTCCAGAAGCGAGACACCACCAATATTGTGCCACAGCAATATCCAGGGCTTATTTTTCTGTGCACAAAAAAGGGAGAAAAATAGTGAGCATTGTATGTGGCTTGGTCTGGACTCTATTTATACTTGAGGTGATATGATACTGCTTTGTGATCATTTGTGTTTGCTTTTAATCTAAAAATGTTCAAATAGATATTTGCAGTGTTAAAATTAGAGGCAACCCATGTGCTTGTGTGTGTGTGTGGTTTCTTTGTTGCGGAGGCTCTTGGAAACCTTTGCAAGCCAAGGAGAGCAGCCGTTACGATGTGACCAGTCTGGCAGAAATTTTTCCCAAAGATATGCAACACTGATCATCCAAAAACTACTCACTGAGTAGAAAAAAAATAGAAAAAGAATAAGATTTATCTTGAAGGGAAGAGCTAAAGTGAGCCTGCAAGGCCTTTCTATTGCTCAAATTTCCTTATGCAAGAGACACCTTATTGAAAGTGATACAAGAGGCTGAAGTTCTATTTTTCTCCATTTTTTTAAAAAAAGCATACTCTTGGGAAGTTGAAAAACTGAACAGAAAGCATGAAATCTGGAAGTTTAAAAAAGGCACAAAACCTCTCCAAAGTGGCCCCAAAGTGACTGATACTGAGAAATAGAGAATATTTTTCTCACTTTTACTGTTGCAAATCTCATTTAGTCAATTTTCTTACTGATGTAGAAAACTCAGAGACACTGTCCAGGCTGCTTTCTCACGAATTCTGCTTCTCTATAATGAAAATTATTTTGTTGCTTATCATTATGAACAAAGTTCCAGAAATACCCCTTTGAGCAGAGCAGGGGCTGTGGACATTGCTTCTACTGTATGAGACCTGCTGGCAGATGAGCAAGGTCAAGACAAATCCACTTTTGGGCCAGGGAAATCCCTCATATCCAGGCCTGGCTTGCTGAAGACACTGAGGTCACTTTAGCTTCATTTCTGCACTTGGCTGTCTTTACATAGCTAAGTGATCTTGAGCTCTCTGAACTGTAGAAGTTCTCAACTGTAAAATGGGCATGCATAACATCACTGAGTTGTGAAAGATAAATGAGTAAACATAGGCAGAGTGTTTGGCATACAGTAAACACTTTGACTGTCAGTTTTCTACCAATTTTGGTAGCCACTATGGAGACTGATACTGTCTTGAACCAACATCGTTACCTATTGTGTAAGATGTGTGCTTTGAACTCAGTCCAGGACTTAGAAGGATGGGAGGAAGATATGGAAGGGGCTTTTGCCTCCTCATTGCCTGCTGTGTGTCAGGTTCTGTGCTGAATTTTTCTACCTATGTCCTATTTAATTCTTGCAGTAATCCAAATAAGTACGATCCATCACATCCCTACTCATCCCTTCTATCTATCATGAAACTTCGGCTTAGGGGTTTATTACCTTTCCCAAGGTCATGCTGCTAAGAAACTAACAAACTTGGGAAAAGAATTCAGCCTTTCCTGTAGTTTGTTGGGCAACTGACCAAAGTCAGAATCTGAGACATGTATTTTTAGGAAGTTCCCCACAGATGGACCATGTCTCACTGCTTTCATTTTTAACAACAGTTGGGTCATAGGTTTTCTGATGTGCTGATTTGCAGTAGCTCTCTTCTGTCTGAAGATAGAATATCCCCTGGCTTTTCTGCAGCCAGAATTAGAGAACTGCCTTTTGAAGCCTTTGCCCAGAGTGCAGGAGGATAACACAAAGGGATCTTTAGTGAAGGATCTGTGCTTCAAGTGTTCAGACTTGGCAGAGGTGGGGAAAGTGTTCAGATATGGCTACATTCTTTTTGAAGTTCTCCCAGACTTACCTCACTTTCACATCTTTGTGCCTTTGCATGAGCTATGTCTCTTATTTTACAGTCTTGCTTGACCATGACCTTCTAGTTGCTGCTTGATTATTACCACCTATGTCAAAGTTTTCTGTATTTTCAGGTAGAATCTGGTGTTTCCTTATTTTTGTGTGTCTTAGCAGCAGTTACAATGCTAGGTGTTTGACTGGCTTCCCACCCGGAGGTACTAAATTGGGAGCTTCGTAAAAGCATGCATTACAGTTTCATCTGTGCATCTCCTCACCCGCAAGTGGCGTGTATTTTATTTGGTGTGTTAATACTAGTACATCAGTGAATCTGTGAAGCCTGAAGTACTGGAATGTGTCTGAGAGCAATTTTATCACTTTAGGAGTTTTATCATTAGTGTGTACTCTTCAGCCTTTTACTTTCTTGCAGTGCCCTCAGTTTTACTTTTCTATAGAGAGAGCAGTCTCAGAATAGCTCCAATTGATGACTATTTCGGTCCGAACTGTATATTTGTTGATTTCTATTCTCTGCCTGGGACTCTTGGGGTTTCTGATTTAATTGGCTTGGGCACTTGCCTCACACAGTGAATTGTTTAAATATGACAGCACAAGGTAGACACTTTGACTGTAGCTCTGAGATCCCAGTATTTGAGGAAGAGACGCACATATGTGTAAGACAGAAACCATTCATGAATGCTGGGGTGCGGGTAGGGAGAGCAGTTGAAAAGGATATGAAAGCCACTTCCCTTTCTTGTGAGTGGAAACCCCAGCAGAAGTTATCAGAGCGGCTCATCTATATGATCATTCATTCATCTGTTCATTCATTCATCTCGGATGGGCCAGATTATTGCAGGAGTCCTTTCAATGGTCGCTCTTCCCCTTCCGGGACCCTATCCAGACCATTTTAGATGGTACTGACTATGACTTTTCTGTAGCTTTTTGCTATTCACAAGATACAGTACACTTCCTTAGGGTGTTATCCAAGATTGCCGACCCAGTCTCGGCATGCTTCTCCCCCTCACCTCCTGCGACCCCACACTTCTGTAAGACCTAGCAGTAGTGGACATACAGGGACATTAAGGAAGTGTCATTTCTCCTGCCTTATCCTTTGCTTTATGCTGTACCCTGTCTTCTATGTCTTTTCTTGTTTTGTTTTTAAAATGCAACCCAAACTTTCCCTGAGCTGCCAATCAAAAGGCGGTACGAGTCCTTTTTCTCCACCATAATGTTGACAGCATACACCTGTGAATACACTGTGCTGAATCTCACTGAACTTCATTTGTCCATTGGTCTGTGAAGTTTTCATAGTCAAGGTCCATACATGGTTCCTTACAAGGACAGTTCCTGACATATAGTAGATGTGAAATAAATATACATTGAATGAGCACATCAACTATGTGTTGGAGGCTAAGAAATTTGAATGTTGCTCTGAATCCAAATAAAATCATTTTTTTGGATTTCAGCAGAGGAAGCAGCAGAGTTAGGTTATATTTAGGGATAGAACAGAAAATGAATAGCACTGAGCAACACTGTAGGCAAAGAGGCCCGCCCATCTTGCCACCCTCACCTCTGGTCCCTCCCACCACTTGTTCTACACTCCACCTGCCCTGGAGGGGTTCACTCTGTAAACACACAGTAAAATACCACCTTCTCCCAGGAGAGATTGCTGACAGTTTCCACACCATTTTTCCATGGTAACATACTATGCCTAAGATTTGTTGAAATTTTTATTATATGCGGAACATTTCACACTTCAGAAATCACAGTGACCCAGTGAGGGTCAATAATATTCTTTGGCGGTTAAGGCAACTGGGGCGCAGAGAGGTTGAGTCACTGGCCTCGATCACCCAGTAGAAATGGTAGATGAGTTGGGTATGTAAGTCAGAGTCAGTATCATTACTCTTACCTGGGACGACATCTGCATCCTGGGTTCTTCATACCTCACACTTCATATTAAGCCGGACGCCTGCCAGGTGGTGTTGGATTTGATGTATCTCCACATTTCTAACCAGCATCTGCGCTGGGATGGGGACATCTGGAGGCCTTGGATTCTTGTCTGTTTTCCTTCTTATTTCTTCTTGGTAATGCTGCTTACTTTGTTACAGTTTCCTGGTTCTTTCTAGAGTCTTTCCTATTTCCAGTTCTCTCCTGTTTTCTTTTGTTTGGGATCATTTCTCCTCTGTCCTCTGGCATTTTCATCTTCATTAGTCACTTGCCCTGCTGCTGTGAGACTTTTGTCCTTGTTTCTTCAATATGCGAGGGCCTCCAATATCAGTCTTTATAACAATATCCGAGGCCAAACATTGTGTAAATAACCAAGCCAACTCTAATGTCACAGGTACTGAATCTCCTCAACCCTGTACTTCTTCCCCATTATATCTTTGGAATAAGTATTATCAGGAAACGCATGACTTTCCATGAGTATTAGAATCATTGCTGCCTTTTCTTCACCTAAAACCACATCACATCAAAATCTTTCATAGCCTCTGTCGTATTTCCAAACACACACCCAAAGTTCATACTGGCTGAATACTCACTGGGTGAATCAATTTGACGAGCAAATCAATACTGAGTGTACAAAGGACATGTGCATTCTTCATCCATTCCTAACCTCTGTCTGGCCACTGATGTCACCTATTAGTCACTTTTACTTTGAAATTGATCTTTTCAACCATTTCTCATATGTACCCAAATCCTACCCAGAATTCTCATAGCTTCCCAGACCACGATGTTCAAACCACACTCTGCATGCCATGCGTTTGGATACTCGGTGGTTCAGTTCAGTGCCAAGCCTAATTTTTCCAGTGTCCATTGCTGCCTCCCTCATTGCTTTTGACAGGAACCAGGCTCACCACATCACACTTGGCCTGTCAGAGAGGCTGGAGAAGCTCCCCCAGTCCCAAATATTTGGTGGCTAAGCTGATGTTCCTTTACTGTGCAAAGCCTTTCATTGAAGATAACACATGGATTCTAACTTGTGTAAAATGTCTCCAAGTGTTGGCATGAGCTGAGTCAAAGCCAAGACCCCAAGAGCTATCATCTGGAGAGAAATACCGCATTAGACGGGACAGGCCTTAAGGCGGGGAGGCCTATGGGAATGCAAGGTCTGTAAACTGCTCTATGAGGTTTGGCAAAAGCCAGAACTCCTATAGCCAGGCTTGTTCTTCATGAGGTTTAAACTGACTGGACATTATAGTAGGAGAAATTCTTGCTCTTGGGATCTCTTAATTCCTGAATCACTCTTCAGGGCTCTGTTTCATGTAAGGCATCTATGGCCTCATTATAATGGTTTCTGCTGAAACCTTGAATCCTTTCCTTTCTTGTTCTCCTTTCTCTTCAATACTTGGTCAAGAATATACAGCACAGTCAGGTGTGGTAGTGTATGCTTATAATCCCAGCACTCAGGAGGCTGAGGCAGGAGGATTGCTGTGAGTTTGAGGCAAGCCTGGGATATAAAGTGAGTTCAAGGCCAGTCTGAACTGCATAGTGAAACCCTGTCTCAAAAAGCCCAAAAGATAAAAAAAAAAAAAAGGAGAATATATAGCACTTGAAACTGGCAATGTTCTGTGTTTGAGCCTTGGAAGGCAAATCATATGACATAACATATACTTCGCAAGATCTATATTCTTAACTCCATAAAATGATTAATGAATGACCCATCTTAGCTATTTGAGCGAGTTCTTTGTTAGGCTTGGAGATCCCATGCAGCATAAATTTCAAAAAACATTATTTTCCTTTTAGAATTCATTCAAATAGATACCATGAACTCGAGGTCTTCCGATTTCAGGGATGCACCCTGTTCCCTGGGAAGGTCTTCTCTCTCTGAACTCTGCATTATGCCACCCACGGGCTAAGTTGTAAGGCTGGGACTTCAGCTTGACTTCCTCCTTCCCCCTCAGTATCTGATCAGTCCCCAGGGCGTGCTGACAGCAGTTGATTCACCCGCTTCTTCCAAGTTTGCCTTGTGTATCACTCTTCTTCTGAAATATGCTAAGCCTACCTTACTCATCTCCTTGCTTATAGTTTTTTCCATTTTTCAACACTTCTACAAGGAAACATTTACAGTTATCTAGCAAAGTGCATTTGTTCATGCCATTCAGAAGCATAAACATTTTCACTAGTCCTCTTCACTCCTCAGGTAAAACTCCAGATACTAAGCACTATGTGTGAGGCCCAGCAGAACCTCTCTTTGCGGCAGAGCTCCTCCTTTGCGCCTTTTGCTGCACTGTGGCTAATGCCTGGAATAGCATTTATTATACAGTATTGACTGGACCATGTTATTGTCACCATATTTCCACTGCCACAAAAGGCTTTGCAAGGAAGAATAACTCATTCTTTTTCTACCCACCTTTTGTTTCTGCTCAGGGTATAGCATATGCTTTCCTTTTGTGAGCACACTAAGCTAGATTTTGATCCTGACCCTCTGTCAAGTTGTCATGCTACATTAGTCAACAGGTCTTTCCCCTCTCCTTTCTCTACTGGAATCCACCCTGGGATAATCACACATGGATTGATTTGTAATGTTTTATTTTTCATAATTCATTAAAACAAGACAAACTAAGAATACTTTCACCATCATGGATAAGGTGGAAGTAACATTGTTTATACAGAATGAAATATTTTTTAAAAAGTACGAAGAAAGTCGGGGCCTGGAGCCCTGGATACAGTTGTGCTGATGGCTTACTGTATGATCTTAAGTAAATCAACTCTGACCTTTGGACCTCACCTTCCTCATCTTTGCATGAGGGAGCACTCAATCTAAATTATCGTTCGGGATCCTTCCATTGATAATTCCTTATACAGGGTGATAAAAAAAGTAAAGAACTTTTGTGGAATGTTTTGTCTATCTTTGCTTACATAGACCAAAACAATGGGCTAAATATCCAAATAAAAATCTGTTATTAAAATTCTTTGGAAGTCATCGCTCTGCCACTCCATCTACCACTGCTGACTTCTTTTCCAGTGCAAAATGGGTCTGGTTCCTGAGTTTATGGGATCAGACATAGACTTTGGTGTAGGCAAAACCAGGTCTGGCTTATAGTTCAAATTTCGTCATTTATTTAACATGTGACTTGGATCAAGTTCCTTTTCTCTGAGCCAGCTTCTTCTTCATACTTACTGTGTAAGGATGTGTATTTTTTAAGGCTGATGGGAGTAATGGCTATAAGAGATACCTGTAGAGCACTTAGCGGAGTTTCCATCCAAAGCCCTGAGCAATTAGAAGTTAGGATCGTGGTGTTGAGGAGGATGATTCTGAAACTTAATGTAGATAGAATGCCACAAGATATAAGAGAATTAAAGGAGGGAATACTTAATGTAGGATGATTATATCCACATGATGAGTATTAAAATATTATTTGTTTTAATAGTGCATTGTACCTAGCAGAAACTCAGCATATATTCACTCAACAAGAGGGAGGGAGGATTTTCCTTGTGTGTAGATGATGAAAAGACAGTTGTGAGGTTGCACGCTGGCTGTGGGGATGATTTAAGGTGATGCTTCTCTTTCAGAGATGCTTTGCGTCTTAGGGTAATAAAGGCTCACTGCATATCCAAAGAGGCTCACGGCTTATGACAGCAGTTCTTAACTTTCACTATCCCTAGAATTAATGGAAGTTTTGAAAAACTATCAATTCTCAGGTATCACTACCAGAAATTCTTAATTCATTGTGTTAGCATGGGGCCTGGGCATCAGGATTCTTGGACGTTTCTAATGTGCATGCAGAGCTGAGTGTCTCTTGTGCAAAGCTAAAGTCCAAGAAGTCGCAACTAGTTGCAGCAAATGAGGAAGCACATAAGAGAAAAACAGTGCCTCCGGACACCAGACAGTTGAGTGTCACACGTGGGACTTTGGATATATTTACAAACCAGTTGTGCTATTACTTTTATATGAGATTTCTTTAACCTCAACTTGCAGCTAATTTAATCTCTTTAAATAAGAATCTTTACATACCTATCATAACTTGAGAAACAATATAACTTACCATTAATGGAAGATAAAACATAAATAAAGCTAGGAGTGGTGGTGCCTGGTTGTAATCGCTGTTCTCAAGGGGCTGAGGCAGGAAGATCTCTGTCAGTTTGAGACCAGCCTATGATACACAGTGAGTTAAAGTTCAACCAGAACTACATAACAAGTCCCTGTCTCAAACAACAACAACAACAACAAATAAAGAAAGCAAAACAGAGAAAATAACATCCATAATGCACAGTCATTATTCTGAGAAATATCAGTAAAGAGTGGAGTGATTTTCAGAGGAAATGGGCCTCAATTAACATCCTAGTTGTGCTGCGCATTGTCTGAATTACCCTAGACAAGTGACCTCGCCTCTCTAAATATTATTTTCCTTTGTCTAAACGGGGGCTAATATTATCTCCTGTGTCATGGTTTTACTTAAGTAGAAGAGCTCATCCATATAAAGTATCTGTCTTGATGCTGGGCACAGAATAGATGTTCATGAAATCATAGCTTTTTCTCACAATAATTGGCCCTTCTTGTTCAAAATTGATTACTAGAGTTGTGGACAGAGTTCTCGGTGGGGTGGCTTAATGTTTCAAGGGTTGAGTGTTCTCAGGGTCACAGTGTGGTGTGACTAGAGTTCCAGAGGCTGAGGGAAAGTCTTCCGGGTGGATAAGATTGAAAGAGAGGTGCCCTTTGAAGGTAACATATTTTTAAAAAGTGTAAAACTGGGTTTATTTGTTTATTTCGTAGCACATGTTTGCGGTTCATACAGTTTACAGTGATTTTGGGGAGCGGTTACATGTACACACAGGAGCTTTTTTTTTAAAAGTCCTTTTCTCCCTGCCTCCTCCTCCATCTCCCCTATCCCATTTTTCAGTTTTTTTTTTTTTTTTTTTGGTGCTAGGAATTGAACTCAGGACCTTACACTTGTCAGCCAGGTATTTGTGCCACTGAGCCATATCCCGTGGCTCCCCACTTTTCATCTTGCTGATATTATGAATTTTATCTCACGTTATGGAATATAATGTTTACACTAATGGAGATTAGTAGTTTCCTGTATGTGGCATTATTTATTCCGCTCATTTCCCCTCCCCCTCCTCCTCACCTCTGTGCTTCTCCCTGGCCCACTTCCCTGCTGTGGAGACCCATCTCCTTGTCCTGTCCCGCCCACCCTTCATTATTCGTTTTTGTACTTTGCCTCTCTCAAATGAGAGACCCCATATGGTATTTAAACTTGTGTGTCTGGTTTATTTCACACAATATTGTATTTTCCAGGTGCATCTATTTTCCTCTCACACCTTTCATTCTTTATAGCAGAGTAGTATTCCATTATATAGAGATACATTAACTTTCTAAAACTGTCTTCATTAAAGCAGAGTTTAAGAGCACCATAAATTATTACCCAACATTTCATTTCATAAATATGTCTAGAAACTGAATGTACTCCTGGAGGTTCTTGTTCGTCTGAAACACAGTCTTTGGCTATTTTCCTCCCAAGTAATGCAACAGAAGTTTCAACCGAGGCAGCTATTTCCCATAATTATAGTCAGATTTCAATTTTCATTAAAGAAGAACCCAGTTATTTTTATTTTTACTCTGTGGATTATTCACATTAGAGTTAGGCGTGCTCTTTTCTGAGAGCTCTCAAATATCTTCCAGTGTTTGTGTAAAGGCTCATTTCCTGCTCCAGGTGGCATCCAGCTTCCTTTCTAGTGGTAATGCCTGTGTAATAAATGGCTAATGACTTACAATAACATGCTTGCATGGAAACATGCAATTTAAAAATTGTTATTGATCATCAATAACTGGGTCTAGAGTTTCATGCACTGTAAATTAAAGAGGTTATGGATATGATTTTATGAGTAACATGTGAAATTGATTGAAAGATTGATGGCATAAATTTGATTCTTTCACTGATTGATTAAAAATGCAACTAACACCTACTGTTTAGTTGACAGGATATCTGAGATAAATAAGGATTTTCCACTGATCTCATGAAGCTGGAAATCTTGTGAGGGCACAGGGAGGGGGTGACTGCAACGAAAATCCAAGAAAATAAAAAGAAAAATAAAAAAACAATGTGACAAAAATCACTGAGCAAAGCTCCACAAAAAATGTGCAAAAGCTCTTTCCAAGTCCAGTTCCATTCTGCAGTGAATCAATCTTCAGTGCCGTATCTACTCAGAGGAGACATCTTTTCCTGCCTGTGCATTTGCCAGATTTTCACATAATTATCTGGATAATAATTTGGACATCATGTTAACTCCTTATAAGGGTGGTGGCTGCAGATGTCTTGTTCATAACTGCGTCTTCAGTGCCTTGTTAGCAGAGTATGTGACCCAGAGCAAAGTGCAGAATGTGGGCTCATTACTGACTATGTGGATGAATTTAAACTGGCTATAAATGTAATAATAAGCTAAGACATAGCTCTGGAAAGGGTATAGTGTTTACTATCCTGAAGAACAGTCTTTCTTTTGGAAAATAGATTTCCTTTTCAGTTCTAAATGTCCTAAATTGTATATAGCCACATTACCACCTTTCAAAAGGAAAGCATTTAGAGACTCTTAAGCATAATTCCAAACGCATAGACATTCCAGGCAACTGAAGAAACACCCAAGAGAGGCACAGGTCCTTTCTCCAAATGGACCGAATTTACAGAGCGGGATGGATGAGCTACGGCCTCTAGGCCAGAGGCCAATGTTTATCACTTATTCCCTTATTGCTAAGTGAGGGCCTCATAAAGATATTAAAGCTATTGACTTCTGCAAACCTGTTTTTCATGCACACTTAGCCCAGTGTACTCTGTGCACACTCCTTCCTGTCTGCTCCACTGTGGTGTCTGGCAGTGGTAGGTATAGGCCAACCCGTTTGTATCTCAGAAGGAACAGAGACATTGCAGGATTGTCTTCATGGTCCAGCTCTGCTACTCTCTAGCTGTGTGGTCCTAATGGGTTTTCTTTATCTCCTTCAGCTGGAGAAGGAGGAGGCAGGGCACCCTGGTGTCTTACTCAGTTTGATTGTCCATGAAAGTGGGATCTAATTCCTAAGTACAAGCCTTATTCTGAGTATGAGGTCAGTCACTCCACTCCCTGACTGTGATATATCAGTGGGTGAACTCATCCTGTACTCTTCAGGGAAGGGATTCTTTCTCTTTTCAGAAAGCAAGTCTCATTTCACACAACAGATTGTGAGTCCACCAAATTGTACCTGGGTCACAGCGGATCTGACCCAAATATTTGTCACTGAAAGAATGATGCCTTGTCTTTTATCTGGGTGCCCAGTTCTTCTTTGAAGTCCCTGTGGGTGCCTGCATGTCCACTGGTGTCCTCTAGATGGCAATCTCAGTTCAGCTTTGGGTTATAGTCAGTGCTTCCAGCTGGGCGAGGCCCTGGCTAGTGGTTTATTGGAAATCCAGTTTCATCCAGTGCACAAGAACTCAGAACGGCAGCAAGGCTCTGCAAATGCTATCCAGCCAGGATGAATCTCTCTTCTTTTCCAGGAAGGTGATGGACATGGATTTGTCCTCTCTCACGCCCCTGCTCAAGCTTTTCTGAACAAGGGAAATGGATATGCTTCTTCTCTTGCAAGAGACATGGAACGCAGAAAGGGTATAGTTGTATGGCCTCATGAGGACTGTCTCACTTAATTCTCACCACAACTTACATATTAGTGTTATTTCCCCTGTATAGGTGACATTGATGCTTCTGATTAAAGGCCAGCAGGTGCTTTGGCAGAGCTGGGTTGCCAAGCCACACTAGATTTCAGCCAATTTACCTCTTCTCATTATTCTACTCAGAGAAAAAAGGTCAGAAAATCAAGGGAGGCAAGCAGAAGTATGATAGTCTTAATTAATTCCTTGAATGTGAGATAAGACAGTGAAAAATCCTTAGCTGTAGCCAAGGAAGTCTGCGCGGGGTGGAGCAGATGACCGGTATCTTTCAACATCTGGACAGGACGGGGTTTTAGGTGTCAGTGGAATTTTGTAGCAGCTTCCAGGGAGTCCATTGTGCAGGGTGCAGTCAGTTGCAGTTACAGATGCTTTCTGGCTTTGGAAACTGTTGTCTGAAACAGGGCTCATTTTCTCCAGAGACAGAGTTTTTACTTTCTTTGCTCTTACTTATTTTAGAGTTGGCTGGTCCTTTTGGAAGAAGGGTAACTGGGAAAATTCATCATTCATTCATTTAAGAGGTAGTTAGTGAACTCTCAGTATGATTTGGACACTGTTCTATCGGGCAATATTCACGCAAAGTTAAAGCACATGGCAATTCGGCCTTTAAAAAGGAACCATTAAATACATGTGCAAAAATAATTAGAATTTATGGTAAAAAATGCCAATAAACTTGAATGCATTTTGTAATTCTGAGGCAGGAGTTGTTAAGTATTGTTAAATACAGGACTCTGGGAGAGCTTCCCGGGGGAGGTGACATTTGAGCTGGGCCTTGGAGATTGTGTAGGGTAAGGGTACTCAGTGATCTACTGAGGGAGACAGAAAGAAGATGGTTGTGGCACAAGAAAAGTCAAGAAGGACAAACTTGAAGCATTTCTAGATGAACAGATGCACCTTAAGACCATACTCCCAAGGGCAATAAATTGGACACACATGTAAGGATTGCACTGCTTCTTTGGCGTAAGAAGTTGAAAGTGTGAATAAGGGCCAAAATGTGCAATAGTTATTGTGAAATAGGAAGACAATGTTCAAAGGGAAAGGGGAACTAGGCAGGGAGTGGGGGGAAGGAAAGAAAGGTAAGCAAAACATGAGAAAAGAAGGAAAAATGGAAGGAAAGCTTTGTATTTAAGGAGGGGAAGATGGGTTGAAGGGAGGGGAGGGGGATGGGAACACAAAGAAAAATCAGGGTGTATCCCACACCGATACAAATTCCTTGTGATGAATGGGATCCTTATGTGTATCTAAGCTGTACCAATAAACTTAATGTTAGAAAAAGAAAAGCCAAGAGAGCCTAAGAAACAGAACATGTAGATGCGGAACAATGAGTCCTGGAATTCCATGAGGGCATCAAGGAATTGAGGCGTTACATCAGGGAAGGAACATTGATCTTACATTTTAGGGATTTTTTTCCGCCATTTTTAATCTCCTATAATGATTTCATTTCTCTTCTGTAAGGTTTTATTCATTTGATGTTTTGTTACTAGGCTCTTCTGTAAATTTACAGCTATTACATCTGGTGACTTGACCTTGTTTCATGAGATATGCCTCTTTATCTCCAATAATGTGTCTTGCTCTAAAGTCTATATTGATGACATTGATGCAATTACACAAGACCTTTTGTTGAGTGTTTGCACAGTTCATCTTTTAAACTTCATTCACTTTTTACCTTTCTGGTTCCTCACACTTAAGGCTTTTTTTTCTCTCCAAGTCTAACAATGTACATCCTTTAGTTGGATATTTAACCATTAACATTAAATATAATTATTGATGGATTTACATTTGAAAATTTCTATTTTAAATTGTTTTGAGCTTGACCACTTTTAATATTCAATTATTTTTCTTTTTAACTTTAATGTGTAAATATTTCTAAGTACACATTTCCTCTTTGTTAGAATTTTACCTATATATTCTTTTATTATATTTCAAGTGGTTACCCTAGCTGAGATTTATTCAAGTTCATGATATTTAACAAAAATTAATACTTTTACCACCTTCCCAGCAATGCTTGGAAATAATTTAAAATTTGTCTTTATTGCCTTAAAAATATTTGTTTTAATTTTATGTATATTTTAAACCATAAAACTTAAAATTTTTATGTAGTATGTAGGACAGCTAGAAACAGGGAAGTCGAGCGAGCCACTCTGGCCCTTTCGTTCAGCGATCACACAACCCCACCGTATGGTAACGATTGCTTACATTTATCTGAGGAAGTCGGATGCCCAAGGAGCCGGCAGATGACAGGCGCTGGTGAGGGATTAGAGGTGTCTGACCCTTTAAATACTAGAACCCTGAGTTATTGAGGGTCCTCTTCCTCTCCTTTTTCCCTTTGCCCTTCTGCCTGCTCCTGCTGCTGATGTCTCGTGATCTTTAATAAATGTCATGACTCACTATTTACTGCGATGTGTACGCTGAGCAATTCTCTCCTTGTCTTGCACAAGAACCTGGACCACTTTGGGCCCATTCAGCTGTGACAGTATGTATTCATTTACCATTGCTTTCACCATTTCATGTTTCTTTATTTCTGTCTCCACTTCTTTATTTTTGAAACCATTTTTCTTCTGCCTGAAAATGTCTCTTTACTTTATGTAAAGATCTACTGGCTATGAATTATTGTAGTTTTTTTTAACTGGAAATGTCTTTATTGTATCTTTTTTTCTTCTTTATTCTATCTTTACTAAGTCTTCCCTCCCAAGAATTCTATGTTTGCACTTATTACTTATTTATTTTTTCTCAGCACTTCATTCTTCATGGATCTCTGGCTTCTATTGTTTCTCTTGAGAAATCAGCCTTAATGCTTGTTTCTAATGTAAAATTAATGCCTTTTTGTATTTTTTTTTCATTTTTAGCCATTTGACTATGATATACTTAGTTGCACTTTTTTTTCTTCATATTTATCCTGTTTGGTTTGCTTAATTTTTTTTTCTTCTCAAACACTTTTTTTATTTCATTCTCTTTCATCCTCTCTGGGACTTTTCAGCTACCCGTGTAGCTGACAAAAATCTGTATCTTAGCCTCTGTAGTTTTTTTAGGTTTTTACTCTCATTATTTTAGTATGAATATTTTTTAGTGATCTATATTCCATTTGACTAACTATGTCTTTTGCTGTATCTAATGTACTGCTAAACTGACCTGTTGAGTTCTTAGCTTCACTTAGTGCACTTTTCAGTATATTTCTATATGAATTTTTATTTCTTTGGTGAAGTTGTTTATTTCATTATATATCTTGGTTACTTTTCTCTTCTTGCTGAGACAAAATACCTAACATCCAAAATGAAGGAAGGAAAGGTTTATTTAGCTTACAGTTTTTGGAGGTTTCAGTCCATACTTGGCTGGTTCTGAGGCAGAGTGGCACATGGTCAGGTATAGCCACAGCTACAACCTCACTTCTCTGGTACCAAATTCTATCTTGGTTACTTTTTTCTCATTGCTGGGACAAAACACCCAATGCCCAAAATTAAGGAAAAGAAAGGTTTATTTAGCTTACAGTTTGTGGAGGTTTCATTCCATGCTCAGCTGGCTGTGAGGCAGAGTGGTACATGGCAGAGTACACAGCAAAGCAACAAGCGCAAGAAGGGAGGAATGGCAGCCAGCAGCCTCTTTCTGTCCTTTACATATACAAACTATCCGCCCTAGGGCGGGTATAGCTCTCACACTCATAATCCCACCATTGGACTATGGATCAGTCATAAACTCTAAAAGCCACCCCATAACCGAATGAGTATTTGGGGGGACATGCAGACACAAACCATAACATTATACGTTTATTTTATGTATCAATAAAGGTAAAGCCAACATTTTGGTCATATGTTAGGCAAAATTGTAAGATGCTCTCAGAATCTCTCCTTTGACCCATACCTAGTGTATATTCTAGTGTGCAACTCCCTTGTGCTGGAGTGTGAGTGCTGCCTGTGACTATGTTGAGATATCATCCCATGATTAGGTTATGTTACTAACAAGGACAACAAAATAGTCACTCCTGTTTTATTTTTATTTGTTTGGTACCAGGAATTGAACTCAGGATCTTGCACTAGCCAGGCAGGCAATGTGCTGCTGAACCACATCCCTGGCCTCTCACACCTGTGTTAGAGCTCCTTCACGGCTGGTGGAAGGTTCTGTGGCTGTTGAAGAAATCAGTGGGCAATTTGAGAGGCCCCCACAGCGGGGAGCCAGGATTGGTCTGAAGAGCCAAGCATCCAGCAAGAAAATGGGACCCCAGAAAGCACAGCCATAAAAGAGCGACTTTTTCTAACCACCAGAATAAGTCTAGAATCTGACCTCTCATTGCAGTTAATAACATAGCTTCACTGATTTCAGTCTTGAGAACATCACAGGGTTTGTATGGGTCTATGTAAACTTGTCTTTGATCCCATCTATGTATCCCTCCGGGAATTCCAAGTCTAAAAGGGAGAAATCATCTATTACAGCAGGCCCAGAGCTTCAATTCTGAAGGCTTCAGTATCTCATATTGGTACAGCCTCTGCTTTCCACGGTTTATTTTCTTGTATACCTCGCCTCCTGCTCCCTTCAGCAATTGCATTTCTAGTGTTCTTTATTTTCTTCTGAATTCTCACTGAGTCTTTGATACCATATATCCACTAACAGTCTGTTTGAGGCAATCTGTTTGAGCCATTTTCTATCATGCACCCTAATATTACTCTAGATTTTGCCCCTTACCCAATTCCAAAGCCATTTTCTACATTTGTTTAGCATTTGCTTCACCAGCACCACATTTACAGGTATCAGAATTTGATCTCTGGTTGATTTCAGTCTCTGACCTCTGTCAGAGGTCAACCAGAGAAGTAGAACCAGTAGGAAATAAATTTTAAGAGATTTATTGCAATAAACTGACTTATGTGATAGTAGGAGCTAGCAGGGCAAATCCAAAATCAATGGAGCAGGTCATCAGACAGAAGAGTAGAATTTTCAGGCAGAGGCTAAAGTTCCCAACCCAGAGAGAACTTTTCCCTCTCTCAAGGAATCCTTAGTACTGATTTTCATTCAGTCAAATAAATTATGTTTATCTGAATTATTGCAGATAATCTGCATTACTTAAAGTCAACTGATTAATTACCTTAATCACATGTGCGAAGTACTTCACAGCAACACCTAGAATAGTGTTTTACTGAGAAACCGAGTATTGTATGCTGGTGCTTGACACATCCAAGAGATAATCAGTGCCCTTGTCCTGCCTTTCAAGTGAGGAATATTTGTTTTACCTTCTCTTCTTGATGAAGTATTGTCAGCTCTTAGTTTGAATTTTATCTTCTCATTGTCCACTGCCCCTGCCCTCCCTTCCTTGTAAAAAAATCAATTGCTTTCTTTTTGGCCAACCCTATCACATCACATGTGCTGTTGTATTGTAATGTTTACTCTGTTTTCTTATGATGAAACCTAGTTATTTATCTACTTATCGAAGTCTTGAGTGTAAGCCAGAAACTAGGCCATTTTTTTTCAATATCTGGTACTGAGTAAACGTGCCATAAATATCATTTAAATGTTTATTAATCTGTACCAAACTGAGGTTTGTTTTCTTTATTTTAAAATCTCAATTAAAGTTATCTGACTTTCTCTTGATGGCTCCTTTGAGTGGCACACATGCTTATGCAAATATATAGTGATGCCGACATGACCACTGTGTGGAGATAATATACAGCAAGCTTTTATAACTTTATCAAGAATGCGCCCCTCTAGACCAATAATACACAAGGCCAATCTCTGCAGAAATCCAGGTGGATAAATCTGCATGAGGATTCCATGGCTTTTTAGAAGAGAAGGAATAAACCTGTCGTTTCCCTCTGGAGTCTAATGAGGAAAGAATTTTTGGAATGAAGTTCGATAGAACTGTTGGGGCTCCACTTTGCAGGAAAAGGAACCGAGACTCTCTTAATGAAATTCTCCTCAGTGGTGGGAAGATACAGAATGACCTCTTGCTGCCTTTCCCTGTGTGTGAGGTCAGAGGCTCTTCCACACTCAGCCCAGTGCAGTGCTGTACTTGGGGGTGGGCGGGGAGTTGAGTGTGGTGGCAGAGCTGATCACACCCTCAGCCTGGAATCCTGGTCACAAGTGTGAGATAATCTCTGAAGAACAGCAGTGCTACAGTTCATGTGGTTGCACAATGCAGGGCGATTGCCGTGGTGACTCAGGGTTCCACTGGGACCCAGAATCGGAGAGGTCATGGAATTTGGTTCTGCGCTTGCGCTAATATAAATTTTTAAAAGTTTATTTTAAAGAGAATATAAACACAAAAATGATACACAATTGCAAAACAAAATAATAGGAAATTAGCAAAGGTTATTCTATTGCATACTGTTATCTTCAAGATAATTGCATAGATTACCAGATATAAGCATGTAAGATTGATCAAACAATATAAACACTAACTGTTCCTTTCAATGAACTAATAGAAATTAGTAGTACAATTATCTTAGATGTCTTATATATATATGCATGTATGTACATATATATATATACATACACACATACATATATAGCTAGCTTGTATATATGTACTATATATTGTATATGTATACAATATATATACACACAATACTAAGATAACTAAGACATACACACAAGATAGAAGGAATATATGTATATTATATAGTAGTAATATATATAGTACTAATACATAGAGTATATAGTATATATTCCTTCCTTCTTTGCTCTTTTCCCCCATCCCAGTTGTTCTTTCCTTTTGAGCAGTTTCTATCTCTTTCACAATATCTGTTGTACCTTGTGGATCTTATTTACTCTTTCTTTTATAGGTAATGGATGCAACTAGAGACTATACTCAGAAGTGAAATAAATCAGGCTTGCATATGTAAACATCATATTGTCTCCCTAGTGTAAGAATCTAATACAATTTTAAAGGAACAATAGTTTTGGACGATGAGCTTTTTGCGTTTTAGTGCAATTCAGTGAGAGAACAGAACCCCAGGAGAAATACTTATTTTCCGAACAGACAAAAGAAAAATGCTGGACTTTTTTGCTTCTCCTGTGCTAGCCAGATGGGGGCATGCTTTGGCCAACTGTCACATCCCTCCCTCTCACTTCCTGTTGTCCACTGCCCTCTGCCTCCTAGTAGACGGGCACAACTTGCCTGGTTATTCAGCAGCCACTGCCCCTCAACATGAGTGCAGCTGGGCTGTCAGCCCCTGTGCCCCTCACTTGCTCCCGCCACGTGTGCCTGCCTTTTTGAACAAAGGGTAGGGCACTATCCTCATGTGGCTAAGGTCAAGGGGAGAGGGGTCTGGACCCATTATTATTATTATTATTATTATTATTTTTGTACTCTCTGGACCCATTATTAACATTCCCAACTTTCCCAAACCAATCTGTACGATGAACACAGCTAACTCTTTTCTAGATTCCCGAGTTTCGGCCCTGCTATGTTTCCCAGAGATGAGATGGCTGACAAACAGCTCCCCAACCCTGCCCCCATAATGAATTGCCTGCCATGACAGCTGCAGCTGTCCTAAAGGCCCACACCTGCTTGAACCATTCACAGGCCTGCACTTGGACCACTTTGAAGCAATAATGGACCTACACGGACCAATCACAGTTCTGAAGCTGCTTTATAAGCAGCAGCACCCACACACTTCTCTGAGTAGTGTAGGAGGGCTTCCTGTGATATAATGACCCCCACTGTGCTGCAGCACAGGTTCAGTTAGATAAAGAGTCACACTGGTGGCCTTGCAAATCTGCTCATGATCTATTTCTTGGGTAGTGTGGGCTCAGAAGGTCCACTAAATCTACTCAGGATTTAGTTCAGACAAGGCAGTTATTTCAAGAGAGCAGTAAGCACAGGGGACTGTTAACCCTAGAGAGCAGCACAGACTGGCAGCTGGCATAATCGCCCTATGGAATCTGTCAGAAGCTGGGGTCCAACACCAGGGTCCAAATGTGGGAGAGACCAGCACCCAACAGGGTTGACCTACAGTGTCCAGAAAAATCCAGCACTGAATTACACTGGGCTATGTCACCTCTTGGCATCCAGCATTGTGTTGTCTGGTGACATCAGGTTCATTTGCAGAGCTGCACTTGCTGATTCACGATTTCCATCTGAACCTAGCAAAAGAACCTTAGACAGACTGGCAATAGGATCTGGCAAGTGAGAGGAACAAGTACCCACACTAAGGATGTAGAACTTTTTATGTCAGTTTCAGGTACCATACATTGTTGAAGGAGCAAATAATCAGTATATTATCCCCACAGTGCAAGGATTAATAGGGAGCTCATAGACTTTGGAATAAGAAAGACCATATTAGAAATGTGATCCCAGTATTTATTACCAATGTATATGTGGGCAGAGACCTAAACTCCATGGTCAAATGTCATTCTGTTGCATGGGCATATTCATGCCTATTTCAGAGGTGTTTGTTTTTTTTGTGAGACAATCCAAGCCTTCTCATTCCCGCTTAGACCTGCCTTCCACTTTTGTTGTATGTCTTTGTCATGCAGAAATAACTCACAGTCCACTAGTTTTTCAAACTCTGCCATAGATTGGGGCAGAACAAAGAGACCAATTGCTATTTCTCTGCAGAGGAATCTGTTCTTCATTCAGAATTGAGCATGAGAATGCTACTGTTGCACATCTCTTACAAAGTCCTGTTTCCTCTCTACAACTAAGGTTGTGCTTCCCTGTGAAATGGAGACAGTGGCTGGAATCAAAATCAGATCAACATTCAGCAGGTAAAAACTCAGAAGCTGAAGAGAAAGAGCTCTCAAAAGAAAGTGAAAATACAAGCGACTCTGGATTAGTCAAGATTTTGTTTTTAGGTTCCAGAAAATCTATTCATATACTTTGCCTTTTTATTTATTTTAACAAGAGGAAAGTTAGTGGGAATTTGCTGCATAGAAGTATTTTGGAGTAGAATTGAATACACTGTGTAGTCATCTCTTAACTTTATATCCAGTGGTCTTTATAGTTTATTTTGTTTCCAGTATAATGTAAGCTCTGAAGGGCAAGGGCTGGGGCTTATCTTGCTGATTGTTGGTTCCTCCATCTACTCATAGACTCATATACTCATTCAAAAATATTTTTGTGCTCTTTTTGTTCGGTAAAACTGTCCTACATATGGTGAAAAACATTACCTTACTTTACTAGGACTTTTGTTTTTATGTGTGAGGCAGGTAATGATCAAGGTAACAAAATATATTTTCCAAAATTATTTCTTAATCAGTAAGGAATTTTTTAGATGATTTAGGGGAGGCTCTACTTTAGATACAATGATAAAAGAAATAATTCACAGTTCAAAAAACTATGAAAAAGCATTGAAGGCAGAGGGAAGGTGAGGCATAAAACCTTGAAAAAGCCCATCGAGTTCTAGTGATCCATAGAAACTGGTGTAGCAGGAAAACAAGAAAGGATGACTTGATGCTTGGCACTTGGTTGACACACAATAGATGGTTAATCATTGTGTTTTAATTTTTTGGTTTGCCTTTACTTAAAAATTTATTATCAGTGTTATTTTCAGTTGACAAATCATAATTCCATACTATATTTGGATACAAATATGTATATATATATATAGGCATGAATAAATCAACTAAGTATGCTATCTATCCCTTGTTTACTTATCATTTTAAAGTGTGAGACATTTGCAATTTGATCTCTTAGTTATTTTGGAGTATCTACTATTATTATCTACAGTAGCCCTGATGTGCAATAAATCTTGAAAGCTATTTCTCCTATCTGAAACTTGTACCCTGTGATCAAGAATTCTCCATGCTCTCTCTCTCCCCACTTCCCTCCCCCTTGCTTCTGGTAACTAATTTTTTACTTGTTACTTCTATGAGTTGGACTTTATTAGATTTCACATTTAAATAAGATCATGTATTTATCTGTTCCTGGGTAATTTCACTTAGCATGAGGTCTTCCATATTCACTCATTTTTTTAATTTTAAAAGTTAAAAAAACTGACAAAATAACAATGAAGACAAAATCAAAATAACACAAAAACAACAAAAATGATACGTGACCTCAAGATAAAATGATGGAAATTTACCATGGTTGCTAAATTACATACTGTTACCTTCAGTACATCTTATAGAACTCCACCATTTTAAAAGGCTGACTAGTAGTCCATTGTAGGTATTTACCACCTATTTTCGTGCACTCATTAATGGTGGGCACGATGAACCCTTAGGTTAATTTAGCATCTTGTCTATTTTGAATAATGCTGCAAAGAACAGAGGCATATTGGTGTTTCTTTAACATGTTCATTTCAGTTCCTTTGGATATCTATCCAGAAGTAAGATTAATGGACTGCCTAGTAGTTTTATTTGTAGGGTTTTTTTGGGGGGGGACCTCTATTTTGATTTTCCTAATGGCATAGCTTGTACTACCTCTAACAATGTGTAGGTTCCCTCTTCTCCAATCCTCATCCTTCATCTTTTTGATAAAAGACATTCTAACAGGTATGAGGTGAAATATATGTTGTTTCATTTTGCATTTCCCCAACGATTAGTGATGTTGAACATTTTTTTTTACTTGTTTCCCATGTATACTCCCTGCTTTTATTTCCAATTTTTCCTGTGGGATGGAGTAGGAGCGTCTCTCAGAACAGTGGAGAAGCTGATTGTCTTCCTCCAACTCATTTTTCCCACTGTAGAACTCTGGGATTTGGGGATTCCCTGGGTGACTCTGTACCAGCTTGGGGAAGGGATGGTACTGTCAAGGGGAACCACTTCTCTTCATGTTCAAGCATAGATTTTCCAGGTCCTGTGGTCCAAGGATGCTTCTCAGTCTACTCCCAAGTTTGTGGATATTCATAATAGCATTTGTCCTGTTGCATAGTTCCTGGCTGGTTGTACGGGCATAGGGTAGAATAGTGAAGCTATTCCATCTTGTTGGCTTCACTCTTAATCTATTATGAAATTGTTATAGTAGCTCTGGGAAACTAATATATTGTCTTAGACAAACACAAAGAGGTCATGAAATTCAACCTTCTGCGTGCCTGAAAAAGGATGACTACGTGTCAGTGTCATGAGCACCAGTGTCTATAATAAATACTAAGTAAAATCTACTGGTGGTTTTGAGGT
The DNA here is from genome assembly GCA_004027595.1 of Dinomys branickii. NCBI lineage: Eukaryota > Metazoa > Chordata > Mammalia > Rodentia > Dinomyidae > Dinomys > Dinomys branickii. The sequence goes on along the minus strand of PVLD010004845.1, from coordinate 62,888 downwards.
TGTCAAAATATCTACCTAAGAATTTTTTTTCAATCTTTTCCACTGTTTGCTCTTTTCTTTTATAACCTGAAAACAATTCCAGTGGAAGGAATTGGTCTGTTGGGAGATCTTGCACTGAACTGGGACACTGGCCAGGGATTGCTTTGGAGATACCAGAGCTATCAGTGGGCTGTAGCTTTTAACATCCAGTCATGTTCCTAGAGTATTTTCACCTTCTGGTGAGCTTTAGGTCTTCAGACAGCATCACTTCCTTATGAGTTAAGGCTTCATTATCGCAATACTTCTCCACCAATGCATTCCCATTAGCTTAAACATTACTAGCACATGTATCAGGCTGACTAAATTATTGTATTTTTTCTATTTTTGATAGACCCCCTTGCCCAAAACTTTAAATGTTTTCTAATGAGTTTTGGCTATAAGAAATCCATTCCTGTAATTAGCTATACTTGAGGTCATGCTGTAATATAAAAATTCCTTTATTGACAGACAATACAAGACTCCTTTCTGTCTTCTTCCTGATATGTTAAGGTCGTAACAAACGCCTGGCTTTTCTAATATGCCACAACAAGATGACAGCCTAGTGTCTGGAGCAAATATCAAGGAGTTGTTGAAGATATCATTTGAATTTGGGTTTCACACTGGCAGGTGAGAGATCTGAGGCCAGGTGGCTAGAGGGTACCAGAAACATTACTTCTCTCCTTTCTCATCTTTTCCACACACACAATACTTTTAACATATTTTTAGTTTAAGGGAGAGCCTAAGAGCACCAAATGCTTTAATTTCTTCAGGTAGCATATGATATATAAATATTTCATGTGTACTAAGCAATTGCAAGTCACTGCTTCCTTCAAGCAAGTCAAATTGTATAAATTAGTTAATGTTTGGCTTGGATTAATATTTATTAGATTAGCACTGACATTAAATTGTATTGGAATATCAATTTAAGCATACATCTAGCAAATCCAGTTCCCAGCTGGGATATTTGCATGTGTTTGTTGTGTAATCAGACACTTATGAATCATTACAAGCCTTTTTTATATATTGTCAGACATGCTGCAGTACCCTTTGAGAAAAACAAATTATACTCTCTGAAGATGATTTTGGCCTCTTGGTGTCTATTAGAAAACTGAGAAAATAATAGCCTTACTCAAACACTTATTTATATACATGAATGCACTATATGTTATAATATGTATATATATAATATATGAAAGCTCTCTATATACCGTAAACATGGACACGTATATAGCATATATACATATATACAAATTGCACACATATATCGGAATATATGAGCATTCTATCAATTATACATTGAGAGTTTATATGTGCCGAGCTTTGCTCTAGGAAGTTTACATTATTTTCATACAGAATATTTATGACATTCCCTCAAGGTAGGAATTGACAGCTCTGTTTTATAGATGAGATAAGTGAAGTTTGGAAAGTTAAGTGATTTGGTGAAAAGATACAATTGGCGGTAAATGATTAATAGGGAAGCTTGACTTTGAGTAACAGTACCTTTAGCTTCACAGCTCTTATTCTAATCACCATAGAATGTCTAGTGTCAAGCATACTTTGTATTTATTATTCAGAATTTGTAAGACTTTCCCAGAAAGAAAACTTAGCCATCTTATCGAGTGCTGGAATTTTACAAAGGAACAACCAAAGCATCCAGATTTAGGAACAATGCACTTGAAATAACTGAAAAGTTGGACCATAAATATAATTCTAAACCTATGCAAGAAGGGGCTCTGAGTTTTCATATTTTATCCTCCCCAAACTAAAACAACACTATACAATGGAGGTATTTGTTGTGTAAATGAATGCTTCAGTGAATGAGTAATTGGAGGTGTCTCTTTGATGGTCTCCCTCACCTTGAGGACAAAGTTGACTTCTCATACAGGGAAAGGTGGGCTTCTGTGACGGATCAGCTCTGCTTAGCACTCCAGTGGGATCATCCTTACATGGTGGCTGGGTACTACATGCTTCAGCAGGGGTGACCTAGGGATTCTCAGGATGCAGAGCACCTGCCTTTGTCTTTCCTTTCACATGCTATTAATGGCTGTCTTGAGGCTCCCTTCATCCTCATGTTAGGTTGATGAAGTCTCTAATTCCTGGAAATGTTTCCAGACCTAAAGGGATCCCTCCTCCTCCTTCCTCAATGTTTCCATGGAACTCCTTATAATCTCAATCTCAGTCTTGTTGTATTGCAGTGTTTGTCTTTTGTTTGTTTGTTTGTTTGTTTGTTTTCAGTATCAGGGATTAAGCCTGTGACTTTCACACTGAGCTTCACCCTTATGTCTGTAACTCTTCATTATTTTTTATATTTTATTTTGAGGTAGGGTCTCTGTAAGTTGCTAAGTTTCCCTGGCTGGGCTCAAATTTACAATCTTCCTACCTTAGCCTCTCAATGTGATGAGTTATAGGTGTGTACCACCATGCTCAGCTAAGTAAGATCATTTGACAGAGAGTTGGAGAAAGCAGGCCCAGTACTTAGCACCAAGAATAATGAATATTAGTACTCTTTACTGAGTGACTACCGTTCAGACCTGTACAAAATAATGAATGTGTTTACCTTGTAAGAGGCTATGTACTTAAACACCATATTTTTTTCTATCCCCAATTTCATAGATTCAAATAGAATGTTCTTTAAATTAATTAATTGCTGGGCATGGTGGCACACACCTGTAATCCCAGCACTTGGGAGGCTAGGACAGGAGGATTGTCGTGAGTTTGAGACTAGCCTGAGCTACAAAGTGAGCTCAAGGCCAGCCTGAACTGCATAGTGAGACCCTGCCTCAAAAAGACAAAAAATATTAACAATCATACTATCATGTTTTTATTTATTCCATTAACAATCATATTCTTAGAAAATATAAGTACCAAGGTACTTAGATGAAAAGTGTAACTCTATCTCTATGCAACATTTATTCAGCACGTAAAAAGCACCCAATACTCTATTAGACCTTGATATTCTTTTTTTTTTTAAGAGCAGAATATATTTATTGAGGGAAAGAAAGCTTCTGTCCAAGAGAGGGACAGAAGGGGGGCCTGAGTGGGATACTCCAAGACTCTGTCTTTTCTAGGAACTTTTATAGAACAAAACCATGAGGTGAGGCAGGACCAAGGTAGGGAAAATGGACAAAACTATGGTCAGCTGATGAGAATTGTTCAGGTAAAATTGATTAAATCGGGTTCCAATGGGGAAGTGAGTCCCGTAGCAAGTGGGCATGAATACAGAGCAGGGGCTTTTCCTGTAGGGGGTCGGGTCAGGGACTCTTCAAGGTGATCACTACCTGTTTAGAATATTTATCCCTGATGTCCACCCCTAGGGAGGTCTGTGGGTGCATTTGTTCCATCTTTTGTCTTGATGTCTTGCCCACAGCAGATACGCATGTGATCATGTCTGTCATGTTGGCTCCTTCGAGGGTCTGGCCCTGTCTGACTGCCTATAATATTTCTATCTAACTCAGCTGCCTATAACATTTCCCCCTCTGAAGAAGTAACCAGAACTGCCATGAGGGAGTAATGGGCGATGACCACTCTGGCTTCTTCAGGCTGAAAGGTGTTGTAGTTGTTGACCGGCAGTCAGAGATATGCCCCAGAGGGTCTATCTAAAGGCCCTCAATAGACACTAGGTGTTTTCATCTTGGAAGGTGGATAGCTTTACATCTGGAGGAGACAGAGTCAAAGAAACAATTGAGTATGCATGGGCCAAATAATAAGAGCAACAAGATTATTATGAACATAGTCAGTAAAGCTTTCCACCAAGAGGAGCCAGTAATGACCTCCCATAGAGAGAATAGGGTCCGAACTATGAGCTCTACTAGCTGAGTACTAGTCCCAGGTGTGAGTGAGGAACTTTCAAGAGTCTGATGTAAAATTACCACTGCATACTCTGCCTCCCTTGTCCCATTTTCCATGAAGGAGCTGCCATTGCAGAAAAGGGTCAAATCAGGGTTTGTAGGGGATGTGTCTAATAAGTCTCTGGCTGCATATGTATGGAGAATTACCTGTTCACAATCCTGTCTGTCAGGCTCAAATTCCTCCTTTTCTGGTAAAAATGTAGCAGGGTTTAAGGAGGAACATGTCTTTATTTTAATGCCTGGTCCTTCTAGAAGTAGAGCCTGGTATTTAAGAAGTCAGCTGTCTGATAGCCAGAGGTTTCCTTTGGATGAAAGAAGTCCTGCCACATTGTGAGGCATATATAGAATGAGATCTTTACCGAAAGTTAGCTTGGATGCTTCTGGCACTAAGAGAGCTACAGCTGCCATAGCTCTAAAGCAAGAAGGCCATCTATTTGCTACGATGTCTAATTCATGACTCAGATTCCCTATAGGCTGTTGAGTGGGTCCCCAATCCTTTGTAAGTACTCCCAAAGTCATACTTTGCCTTTCATCAACATATAAATTGAAATTGTGTCCTGTGATGAGGCTTAGGGTTGGAGCATTCAGGGAAGCTTGTTTAAGCTTCTGGAATGCTGTTTGGGAATTGGGTTTCCAGGTTAAAATATGGGTGTCTGTCTTTTGGGCCTCTTTTATAAGTTGATAGAGGGGTCTTGCAATTTCCCCATATGCTGGTATCCAAAGACAACAAAAGCCTGTAATTCCTAGGAATCCTCTTAGCTGTTTTAGGGTCTTGGGCTGTGGGAAGGAGAGAATTGGTTTGATTCTGTCTTTCCTAGCCTTTGGGTTCCTTTGGATGGGATGAGGCCTAAATGTTTTACTTCAAGACTGCAAAGTTGTGCTTTAGAGTTAGAGACCGTATAACTTCTGTCTGCTAGAAAATTTAGCAAAGGACAGGTACCTTGGCTACAGAGCTCTTCTGAGGGGGAAAATAAAAGAAAACCGTCTACATACTGTAAGATTGTGACCTGGGAAAACTCAAAGCATGCCAAGTCATGGGAAAGCACTTGCCCCCAAAGATGTGGACTATCCCTGAATCCTTGGGGAAGCACCGTCCACATCAACTGAGAGGCCTGGTCATGAGAACCTTCAAAAGAAAGAGAAACTGGGAATCTCTATGTAAAGGAATGTTCATAAAAAGGGGAAATTTTGACACAGACATGCAGAGAAGACAATGTGAAGAAGACACTATCTGCAAACCCAGTTGTGCCTGTGATTATCAAGAGCTTGGAGGGAGAGGTGGAAGAGATTCTTTCCCACCACTGTGGGAAGTCCAATTGACCAAACACTTTGATTTTAGATTTCTAGTCTTTTGAGCCATGAGATAAGTTCTGCTGTTTACAGCACATTGCTATGGTAGGACTAGGAAATTAAAATATTGGCATTTTAATCTCTGTTTCTTGGCTGCCTAAACCAAGGCTAGATTGGAACAGAGACATGCAGAGCCCCTGGGTATAAAAATGGCTCCTAACTCTAAGGGACATGGAGAAAGTAGGACAAACAAAACTTAGGCAAGGATTGTGAGGATGAAGAAAAAGAGATGTGCTAGGAGGGGAACCTGTATCATATTAATTAACTTTGGCTCTCCTAATAGGACTAATGAAGACTAACCTGACTCAGTGTGATCTCTGGCTTAGTGATTTTTCCCCTTCTTAAGTTCCAAGTTGATACTTTTCCATGTTTCTGGGAATTCTATGTGTCAAAGAGTATTTGAACCATTTTTTCCATGTGGCTGATTTGCAGGGGAAGCCAGCCTAAATGGATGGCAGTGCAAGCCTGAGGGAGCCACCTCCATCTAATTCCAGCAGTCAACAAGTCAGGCAGGATCTTCTAGCATGCCACAGAACAGGTCATCATCTCAGCTATTGATTCCTGGTCAATCAGTGCTGCAAATTCAAATGCTCTGGGTGAAACATGCACGGAGCCTATGTTCTCATGGCTGCCAGTCTATGTAGAGCTTTGTAGCTATCACTGAAATGAACTGTTATTCTAGATATTTTGTTAAAGAATCAGCTCAACCACACGTATAAAGAATGCCATCAGAAATATGGTACCCTTAAATTTCCTGGTATGCACTGGTGTGTTTCACTCTCAGTCCTTAGCATGAGCCCTGCTCTTTATATTTCTCTGTAGGTCCTGTAGGATACTGAATTGGTACCTGGACCATCAGCACCCTGTTCTTTCCATGAGCATTTATCGCTTGCTTGCTTATTTACCATAAGTACAGGCTTTGTGCTAAGTACCAGGGGAACAGAGCCCTAAGGCTCATAGTGTAGAGTCCATAGACAAGTAGTAGACATGTTACTAGACCTGTGAGGAGCTTGGTAATAGCCCCTGGTGAGGACATACAGGGGCATGGTTTATGAGTCAAAGTAAGATCACATCTTATTTATAATAGTTGGAACATGGAAATATCTGTTTCATGATTATAGAACATTTAGGTGGTACAATCCTGTGTAAGCCTTAAAAATACGAAGTTTCATAAATAATTTGGAAAATGCCCATTTGGAATAATAGGTAAAAAATAACACAAAAATATATTTTTGTATGTAAAAAAATTAAACAATCAAAAGAAAACAGAAATACATAGGTGAAAAATTAAAATGATTTATATCAAAAACAACAATATTTCCCGGTGTGAAACTCTGTAATTGCTTTTACTTCTTTCTTCTCTTCAGCATTTTGAAAACTGTGTATAATTAGCTTTCAGCAAGTTTTAATCAGGATTGAAATTCCAAGCTGTTTTGGGTTTTTGATTTCCTGGTTAATGAAAATTAACAAAACATTCTAGGTATGAGCTGTAAGGTTGTTTTGAAATGAGTGGTGTGAATGATGGGGATCTGCTGATCCATGAGGAAGAACATTAGAGGACACTAGTAAGACACAGATGAGGCCAAACTGGGGACACAGAATTTGTCCGGAGATGTCACTTTGTCTCCCAAGAGAAACTGCTGAGCTTGCAATATAAAGAAAAACAAATCTGCTAAGGTGGAATAACAGGTAATAAAATCTGCCGTGTCAATTAAATCATGATCAGGTTTGCTCATTCTGTTTCTCCTTTTCTCTGCTCCTCCTTTTCCTCTTTCGCTCTGTTTCTTTGCCCACATAAAGGAAAGGGGTAAAATATTCAGGGTTTGATATGTTAATAGGCCCCAGGGATTTATCTGTATTTAATTTGAAATTGGACGTTGTCTATTCAACTTTTTCTATTGTTCATTTACAGATTTATTTGTAGCATAAGGGACCTAAAACTTGAAGGTGCTCTGAACCTGGTGAAAATGTGGCTAAATCATACTTCCCATGCTCTTCACCCGTGATGCTTGTTATTTGCCATTCATATTGTTTAGTACTCTGTTACCTAAAAATACATTTTTTCCCTGATGGTACAGTGTTCCTCACCTGTTCACTTTCCTATGAATCTCAGACTATATTTGTGGGCTTGTGATAAGATCAATGAATCAAGATAACCTTTGGGAAGAAGAGTTCCACTTAGTTAAGGAGAGATCTACAAAGAAAGATGCAGGGTAGAAGTCAGAGCTCAGTCCTTTCAGTACTGCATTTGGCTAAATGGACCCATGACATTTTGTTTACTAGACAGTTGATTTTTTGTGGTCAAAAATAATATTATTTATATTTATATCATTAGACTCCAGCATGGTACCTGGCACAAAACACATATAGAATAAATGAATGAATGAACGTTAAAGACACCTTTGGCATTTTACAAGTGCATAGTACCAAGTAAATCCTGTGCTTTCGTATATCTTTATTGGATAGAATTTCATAGTGCTTAAAATGTGTGATAATTGAGTGAGTTATATGGTATTTATATAAGATCAATACCAAGTCTGTTATAATAAAAATACTGACCTATGCATTCATTTATGCATATTTTAACACAAACTGAGTACCAGTACCTATCAGCCTTCTTTGTTGATGGTAGGAGAGATAATTCTCTAAAATTTTTTATTCTGTGCTGGGAGTTTCACTAACAAAACATTTTTTGGACTTCTTCCTTTCCTCATTCATTCCTCCCTGGAAAGGGAGTGGCTTAGCCTGGTAACCCTTGAATGCCTTAGTAAAAGCCAACTGCAGTCAGAGAGTTGATGGCAAATAAAGATGCCGTATGGAGTCTGTGGTCGGCCCCAAGGAAGAATCACAGAGTGGGTCCCCCAAGGAGTTGGAACAAGGCCTTGTCACATTTGCTAACAACTATTCCTCTTTGAGACAAACACTTTGACTTGTTACTGAGTCCTGGGAGACCAAACACTTGATAAAGTGCTCACATACGAGCCTCCCATCATGAAAGGGGTGTTATGTGATTCACCAAGGCATAAGTTTAGGTGTATGCAGCCGCGATTCAACTTAGAGGAAGTCAGACACTGGCCTTGAGCAGGTCAAGGACAGGCACACTGTGTGAAAGGGGAGCTCCCACTCCTCTGCCACTTGCCTCTGCTATACCGTTGTCCTTCTCTTAAACAGGTGGCTCAAGGAGAGTTCCCTATGATCAGCTAAACTTGATTCCAGAAATCAAGTTTCTAGTAATGGTGAAATAGCTTGGTTGATCTAAACTATCCACAGACAATAATGATAGGTTATAGACCAAAATACAACTATAAAAGAGCTATCGTAAGGCACCAGAGAGTAACTAAAAGGAAGTAAAGACTACAGAGGAGGAAGAGCGTTCACAGTAGCAGAACATCGAGAAGGGAATGAAAGAAATCCTGGAAAGAAATTTCACAGCTCCAGAGGCTTTCAAGACTTAAAGCAAGCAAGCCAACAAACAAACAAACAAACAAAGTCTACCTCATAATGTGATCACACTGTGTAAGAATCAACATATGAAATTTGAACGGGATACAGGTTTCAGTTCGTAACATCTGATTCTTCTCACATTGCTCCCTCCTCCCCTTCTTTACTGCTCCTGGGAGATGAGAGTTCAGATTCTCCACCTGGGTTTCTTTGACATCTTGGGAAAGGGAGTCCCTCATTACTTCTGGGAAGAGGTGACAGTTCTCCTACTTCACTAGGCTTCCACAGAATATTTTTCTTGTATAAAATAATGATACAATTTGGAGGATATTCAAATTTCCTAATAATTTTGGGTCCAGAGATAACTTACAGAGACTGGAGAAAGTGGCAGATTATGCATCTTGTTTCCTCAATGAACAATAAAAATACTGTAGTGGTAAGGATGGAATGTCAACTTGCGTGGTTTAGGATCTTCCAGGGGGGTGGTAAAAGCAGTTCTGGTTATGTTGGAGCAGGTCATGGAGGTGTCACCTTGGAGTTCATGCCTTGTCCCTCACCCCCTCTTCTCTGGCGCTGTTCTCTTGCTTTGCTTCATGATTGCTGTGAGCGGAGCAGCTTTTCTTCACCATGGCCTTCTGCCATGATAGCCCTGTCTTAGAGCCACCTCATCCTGGGTAAAATCTCTATAAACCCTGATCCAATTCAACCACCTCTCCTTTAAGTGTTTTTTTCTTTTTGTGCCGGGAATAGAACTAATGACCTCACACTTGCCAGACAGGTGCTGTGCCGCTGAGCTATATCCCTGGCTCCTTTAAGTTTTTGGTGGTAGATTTTGTGTCTAGCAAGAGAAAAGCTGTCTAAACCAAAATATTGTACTTTTACTTTAATCACACTTTTGCCTATGTGGGCTGAGGGGAAGATGACAGAGTAGTAGGTAGAGAGGGACAAGTTAATATAGGAGGTAGATCTTTTGCAGATGGCAAGGGGAGCAAGAGAACAGGTAGGGGCAGGGGAGGAGAAGGGACATAAAAGTAATTAAGATGCATCATGTACATGTAGCAACTCCCCGCAGAGAGTGTAATTATTATATATCTCAAGCATGTACTAATAAAAATGAATAAATAAAAATTTTAAAAGATAAGACACAGGCATGATGATAATTAATTGGTGACTAAGTTACCACAGTACATGTCTATAGAGCAGAAGCAGGGTTTGTGTATTTTGTAATATGAATCAAGGAAAAGAATATGGAAAGCTTGGACTTCTGGACAACATTCGGGATTTAGGCTTATTTTGAGGGGAACTAATAGTTTCTAGTGCTATTATTCTTTTTTTTCTCTAGTACTGGTAAGCTGTGTTTCATAGAATCATCAGAATAATAAGGATCTTTGCTCTCAGCGAATTAATGACTTATTTAAGATCCTCCAATTTGTTAATAGCATGAAGAAGGTGGTAAGGAAAGGTTTGAGCAGATGAATCAGTCAGTCTGAACTCTTAATTTCCAGAAATCTAACAGACACCATTAGTCCTAGTCAGAGAAAGTGGAGACGCTTCTGCCAAAGCTGCAGAATTTCTTGCAGATTTCATAAACAACTCGTGGCACACCTTGCCAAGCACAATGAGTGATGGGAAACTGTTCACAGTGTTCTCATCTAGCCTGTCAGTGGTTACACTTATTTTATAAGGTCTTTGGCATTTGGAAACAGGAAAAGTATTCTGTGATTTAAAGTTAATGATCACATTTTACTGGTGCATTTTCATGGTAACCAAATATAGACAGCTGCAGTGGGTCAGACCAGGAGAAGGCACATCACCACCCCTGGGCCCACTCTTGGAGAGTCACTTTCTTCTTGTTGTAAATCTTGGAAGTAGGAAGGGTTAAGATATCAGGTTCCTGAAAGACCAAGTATAAAATCTATCAGATGTCATTCACCATGGCACTATTACCTGCGTTTGGGGGTGTTATTTATCAGCAGTGTCCACCAAGTACTCCCACTAGTGGCCCATGCTACATCTGAGGAGAGACCTGGTGGTTAGCATGAATCCAGGTTGCACAAAGTATGAGGTAGTGTTTTTATTAATTCCTCTTCCATGATCTCTGCTCCCATTTCCCCTTGTTCACCTTCTCCCTTGGCCATTGATGTGGCTGAAGTCTGCATAGATCTGAAACCACAAACCTCATTCTCCAGCCTTTGCTTTGAGTCGCCCCACTCCCTGCCCTCTATCATGGTGGCCGTAGAACTTGGCTTTTCCGTCTCCTTATGGCTTATCCTCTGCTACTGGCTTCACTTTCCTTGTCATCCAGCTTAACTCAATCACATTATTGTGGTGCAGGCATTTCACTCATGCTTTCTTTTTTTCTTACTGTACATATTTGCAGTCCATAATGTTTATATTCCTTCCCTTTTCCCTCACTTCCTGCACCCCTCTCTTTATCCCTGCACCCCGCCCTTCATCTCTTGATCCCCTTCCCTTTGGAGAAAGATCTAGCTCCCAGCCTTCTATTATAGATTTTTTATTTTGTTCTTCATTTATAATTTGAGTTTCTCATAGAAAAGAAACCATGTGACATTTAAGCTTGTGTATTTGATTTATATCACTTAACATTATGGTCTCAAGGTGAGTCTGTTTTCTAACATGTGACCTAAGATTTTCACAAATAGCTTTCAGGGTTCTCTTGTCTTCATGTAAATTCCAACCTTGCTCTAGTTCAGTCTCTCAGCGTCTCATTTCAGTATCTGACACAAAGATAAAGCTTCCATGGTTACTTGGAATCATTACAAATTCAGGTACTCAGTTGACCTTTGGTGCTTTAGGTCAGTTCTACATTTCTCTGTGGAGCATTATCTTCTACTCCCTCAGTAACTCTTATTAGTCTTCCATGTTTTGCTCAAGCTTCCAGCTTATCACCACTCTCACCACGCTGAGCAGTTGACTGCACTGAGAAAAACATTAAAGCCAAAGATGAGGTTTTCATTACTTGCACACTCTGACATCTGTACATTCATCTTTGATTCACTTCTCCTATTTCCTAAGTCAGTGAACGTGATGTGTCTCCCTCTAATCCATGTACTTCTGTTAAAATGTATTGAAGAATTATTTCATGCCCTCCTGATTCCTTAGAAATCCCCTATTTTAATAAATATGCCACCTTTGTTTGCATTTTATGATCCCGCTTTCCCTTCAGAAGAGAAACACATTTTTTTAAAAAAAGGACTCAAGCCAATGCACAAACCCCAAACAAATTTTCACTGTTTATGTTTTCATTTGCTCTTTTCAGATATTTTTTGAAAATCAGCCCACTGTTAAGAACCCCACTCCTTCTGCTTCCTGTTTTCTACCCTCTTCCGTTCCTCTCCTTCTCTCTTTCTCCTCCTCTTGTTTCCTCTGTCCTTTTCCTCTCTGTCGTCCTCCTTCCACCTATGGATTTATCAGCCATAATTCGTCTGTTGTTCCTTCCACATTGTTGGACCCCTTTTTATAAGTACACCAACGACCTTAATATTCTTCTTCAAAAAGTTCATTCTTCATATAGTTGATTCTTTCCTGTTTTTAATCTTTAATTCTGTTTATATCACATGCTGCAATATCATCTATGCTTAATTTATGAATAGGCAAAAATGTACATATTTAAAAGTTCAAAAAGTGCAATAAGGGAAAAGTCAGAACGTTTCCTCTTGCTCGCACTCTTTTACTCTGGTAATTTGCTTCCCACTCCGGAAGACAATCAGTGTTATTAGTTGCCTGAGAAATTCTTGCCAGCAGGAGCAAACATACATACTTATGCATATACACAAATTTGTGCATATATATATCTCCTCTGATTTCTTAAAAAAATGGAAGTAACATTTGCTAACTTAGCTTTGTACAACTGATGAAAAAGTATGCACATTAATCATTCTAATAGGTCTTAAAATAGCATTTAAAGGATGTTGTCAAGTTTATAATGCTACGACTAGCAATTTAAGAATGCTTGTTTCATCTCTCTGGCACTAATGCCGTGTTATCAAAACTTTAATTCTGTCCATATGATTAAGGTAAATCCCATCTTAGTGTACATTGGGTTTATCTTATAAGGAAGGTGAAATTTTTTATATGTTTGAGTGTCATTTGTATTTTTTCCTGTTGACTATACATATATTTTCTCTTGTATCTAAATTGTTAATTTTTTTCATTGATATGTAGGCCTTCAGGGAAACTAGATGGCTGTCTGCCAGTGATTTCTCAAACAGTACTTTTCAGCTATAATGGTGAATCCTTCCTTGGATTTCTCCTTTTCCTCACCTTTATAGACCCATCCTCTTTTGACCCCCTACATGTCTTTGTTTCCTTGAAGTCTTCCCCTACTTCTACCCTATGTGAGCTCCTTTGTCTTTCTGTATTGGAATTTCCTTGGCCTTCATTTACGGCCCTCTCTTGGTACCCATCTAAATCTTTCAGAATGAACGTGTCCATCATAACTTTTTATATGGCATTCATAATCCCTCATACAGTACACTGATTCTTGAGTTCTCAGGACGGACCTCTTTGGTAAGTTTCAAGGATTGTATCATCAACTTGCTCCCGAATAGCCAGTTCTCTTCCCGATATATCCTCCAGTTATCTGAAACCTAATTGGCCCATAAGAAAACCTATAAATGCATTTACTTCTTACATATTGACTCGATGCCAATATCATCATTATTTACCAGTTATTTGCCAGAGAGCTGAGTATTTTCAGATGTCTATTTCTCTTCATTCCACAGATTTAAAAAATCATCAGGTCTCCTTGATTTAGAAGAAAAATCTCTCACACCAAGTCCTTGCCATAATATTCAAGCTCTTTTCTCAGATTAAATCCAAATAACATTTTACTGAGACTATTAAAGACTTGACTGCTCACCTCACTTCTCTGTCCCTTTGAATGTCCTTCACAAGGTGGCTGCCAGGATGAACTTCCTTAAATCCGCTACATTAGTCTCCTGTTTAAAACTATATATTCTTTGTACCTTGTGGATGTTATTTGCAGATATGATTAAGAGACTTTGCAGATATGATTAAGTTGGGATCATCAGATGTTGTGACTATCTTGGGTAATGCAGGTGGTCATAATTGGATCCGAATTATAATCCTGAATGTCCCAGAGAGGTTTGGCTGCAGGAGAGGAGAAAGCAGCATGATTAAAGACAACAGAGATTTGAGGGATGTCAGTAGCCTCAGAAATTGGAAGAGACAAAGATTGGTCTTTACCTTGGACACTGCAGAAAAAACCACCTCTGTTCACACCTTGATTTTAGAACCATAAGATTCATTGGACTTTTGACCTCCAGAAATGGAAGAGAATGAAGCTTTGTGTTTTGAAGCCTCTAGGTTTGTAGAGTTTTTCTTAAAGTGGCAGCAATGGGAAGCCAGTACGCCCCTTCTGCTTCTAGTTTTTTCCCCTGTCCTCCATAAGTCATCAGGTCAGTCAAACAGATTTTTATATTTATATATGTATATGCTCTATTAAGCTTTTTTAAATATAATGTTACTTCCCGTGCAGTCTTTCCCTGCTTCTAACTAAAGTCCTTCATTTTCAAACCTAGGCTTGATCTGACTTAGATTCCATGAATCTGTATTCTCACTGAGGCATCCTCCTCTGCTATACTGTGGTTTCTGACTTATCTCTGTCCTCTATCAGTCCGAGAGCTCCCCATGAGCAGGTTCTGTTTTTTTTTTCTAGTACTGGGGCTTCTGTACCTAGTAGTGTACTTGAATCATGTCTGATTAGTAGTGATGCTGTTTGAGGAAAGAATATCTGTTAATATCTTAGCATACTCTGATGCTGTTAATTGTATCTATTGTAATGTCTCTTTCTCCTAGTAGATAAACTAGGAGTAAAGGAATTCAACTTTATCATAAATATCTTGACCTACTTACTTGTTTCTCACCTTTGCAAGCAGTTATATTAAAATAAGACTTTGTAAAGAGAGATGCAGGCCACTGTTTGAATGTTGGTGATCTACTGTGAAATTGAATATGTACTGCTGGGCCATAGATGGAATTATGTGGAAGTATTGAGCTAAAAATCCAGAAAAGTAAAGTTCTTCTTGTGAATTTTCCACAGTCCTACTGAGTAGCTCACTTACATGAAAGTGGTCTCTTTGTTCTTATATAAAGCCTATTATTTTAATCTTGAGGTAGAATGTAATTTCATCAAGATTTAAGCCTCAATTTATATTTATTCCATTTGTTCAACTAGCCTTGGCATCTGGATAATATTAAATATTTACATATTTTAAAAGGATAGCACATTTGCCCTTTGTTTAACAGATATGCTACTAGGTCCTTCCACTTCCAATAATATTTGACCTCTCTTCATTTTTGTAATGATTTTCAGAAGTTGCTTTCCTTATACGCTTGGGAAATTTGGAGGAAAGACTTTAATTTACATTCCTTTTCCTTTTTGCATAGCTCTCTCCCTTCCTCCTGAGACCTGTTTCCCCCACTGACTTACTCATTCAAGGGAGAAGCCATCTCCCAGAAGCCTTGAATTGTCTTTAATCCTCTTATCACTGTTTTCTGTACGCAGAGAGTACTATGGTTTATTATTAGTGTTTTCTTTTAAATTCCTATAGTTCCATCAAGGTAGGTGGCCTTCAAGATTACCCAGACTTCTTGCTGTTCACACCCTTGAGTGTACCCTGTGTCTAATGACTTGCTTTTGATGAACAAAGGAGACAGAACATCACTTCCAAGATTTTGTTACAAAAAGTGTGACTTCCAACTTGCCTTCTCCTCTTCCTGTCTTGCTCACAGTCTTCTGTAGAAAGTCAGGTGCCAGACTATGAGCTACCCTATGTAGAGGCCCAGGTGACAAAGAGCTACTGTCCTAGGAGGGCAGCAGCTGAAGTTTGGAAACCTGCTAACAGCCATGTGACTGAGCTTGGAAATGGATCTTTCTCCAGTCAAACCATGAGATGACTGCAGCCTGGATATGACTTCTGACCCACAGAAATGGTCAGACAACAACTATTTGTTGATTTAGGCCACAAAACTTGAAATAATTCATCATGTAGCAAGTACAAATTTGTGTATGTTAGTGTTCTAACATGTGTGTTGCAATGTCTGCAATGGGAGTTTCATATTAAAATGTTACTGAGGCCAATCTGCCATACAGTTTCATTTTTTTCTAGGATTTGGTATTAATGAGTGAAACAGGGAGAATTCTCAGTAGGAAACAGGAGACTCAGCATTTAGACATTGTCCTATCATCTGAAAAGCTAGTTTTTGTTTGGTTATCTGGAGAATAAATTGGGTGTAAAGAATGGCTGCATATTGGAATTACATTGGAAGCTTTAGATATTACTGAATTTCAGATTTAATTGGTATGAGGTGTGATTTAGGCATTGGAAATTTGAAAAATCTGTCTAATTGGTTCTAATTTTCAGTAAAAACTGAGAACTATTGCTCTCCACCATTGGTTTTCAAAGCCAGCCCCATCACCTTACCTTGTGATGTTGTTATCAAAGCAAAATCTCAGCCTCCCCTGATTGACTGAGTCAGAAACTCTGAGATGGGTGCCAGAAACCTGTGTTTAGTGCAGCTTCCAATTGAGTTTATATTCTAAACTTTGGAGACCACAGCTTAGTCTGGAGATTCCTCTAGGTTTTTCCAGTTCACAGTGTACATAACTATGTTCTCTTGTTCTAGGGACCTCATAGTAATCTTTCCCACTCTAATGTAATTCATTTAAAGTATATGTATGAGGTACTTTCCATCACTAGGACCAATTCTCTCTCTCTCTCTCTCACACACACACACCACACACACACACACACACACACACACACACACACACACACACACACACAATTTAAATAAGAAAGGTTTATTTGGCTCACATTTTCAGAGAGTTTGGTACACATTTAACTGTGTTCAAAACAAACAGCATGGCAGAAGAGACTTAATCCATGGTAGCCAGGAAGCAGAAGGCAAAAGAAAGACAAGAGCCAGAGGAAGGGAAGGGGGAAAATATGCTCTTCCATACCCCCAGTAACCTACCTCCTCCAACCAAGCCATAGCTCCTAACAGAGCACTCAGCTATAAACTCATCATGGATTGAGCCTTTGATAAGTGTAGTGCCCACATGATCTCATCTCCTTCTTAAAGCCCTGCCTCTAAATGAGCGAGACCTCTGAACAGTAGATGACCTATCAAATTTCAAGTTGTATGTTCCTTTCCCCCTAAATTTGAAGGTACAAGTCTTCTGAAAAATCAGAATTTTCTTGACATGGTAGTTGTTTTTAATCTATCCAATGGTGAGCCAGTTGTAAGAAAGCTTAGATGGCTGTGAACCAGGGACAAAGTGTTTTTACTTCCACTGAAGAGAAATTTGCTCAGTTGTATGAGTCTGACATCCAAGAACACTCAAGTGTACTCTAAGGACCTAGAGTCTTATCACAGAGATGTGAAATAAAATGAAATAAAGATTGGAAAGCAGAGAAAATGACAACAGAGGTAGATATTGGGATCCAAAGGACTTGTCTGTTTGATATAAACATCATATTATACTCAGTTATTCTGTTTGCTCACAACTGATTCTTGGTTTATTCATATAGAGAAGATGAGATAAAGTGGGGAGGAATAAATAGCTGTATTAACTTTGATAAGAGGAGTGATGGACCTGTTGATGACAGGACCAGATTTTGATTTTCAGCAGGTTGGTTTACTGTTATTTTCATCAGTTCAGCCAACCCCTTCCCAGATTGGCTAACTCTATGAATTCACATATTTCATATCATATCTCAGGAAGGAATTTGCATTTTGGGGTTATTGTTTTACATGTAGTTTTTCATAGTAATAAATGCAAATTAATATTAAAGCTCCCAGATGGAATTTAAATTTAGGTTAAATTGGAATTTCAGAGAAAAGCTCTGCCATATACACACACATATGTCATTTATAGACATTATATCAGCATTCAATGAAGCACTTGAATTTTTGTCAGGAACCTTTCTAAGTATCCAGATGTCTTCCTTTTATACATATATTTACTTGAATTAAATATCTTTTTAACGTACACAGTAGTATCTTGGTTCACAAATGCTTTTGTTTGCAAACCATTTGATTTGCAAACAAGTGTTTGGCAAAATTTGTTTTTGTTTGTGGACTCTGCATCAAGTGACAAATACAACTGCAGCCACCTTTTCCAAAATCGTAGAACACATTAAGTTCTTGAATGCAGGTGCCATAGTACTTATTTATGAGTGTATCCCCTTATTATGTTTATATCCATTATTTGGTCTTTGACAAGTATGTGTTATAACCAAGGTTGGTACAACGAAAATAATAGCTTCCATTATTCAGCACGTGCAACTTGGCATTCCCCGACAGCCCATAATGTTCACGTATATTGCCTCTAATCCTTATTGACCTTTCTAAGACAATAATGATTCCCATTTTATAGAGGAAGAAATAGAAGTGGAGAGAGATAAGGTGAATATCTCAAGATACTAATAAAGGGATGCTGGACTGGAATGCAAACTTCTCAGGTTCTGAAAGGTGAGATGCACCTCTCTATCCTCATGGTCCAGCACTGTTAACACAACACAGAAAGCAGTTGAATGGGTTCCAGTCATACACTTCCTTTCTCCCTTTCACTGCTCTAATTGCCTTACTTTCACCCTCAGTCCTTCTTACTAGTAATAGTACAGTAGTTACTTATTCCCCATCTCCAAGCTCTTTCCCTGTTCTGAAGTGCTGCCCAGCACCGGAAACAGTGGAACAAAGTTAGCAGGTTCTACAAAAAAGAATGTTCCAAAGGGTATATCATGAGCCAAACTGCCTTCTTAGTCATGAGGCAAGGGGGAGACATCCCCAGGCATTTGGGAACTGTTGGAATGCAAAACCATTGAGTGCTCTCTGAAAAAACTCATTCAAGAGTTTGTTTCTTGATCCAAACAAACAAAAGGTTCCAGGAAATAAGAAACCACTGTGAAAATTCTGGCTTTTGTTCTTACTATTCTTATTTCCTAGAAAGTTTTTAAGATCACAGACCACCCTGTCTGAAACATTATGGTCTACTCTGATACTCTCCTCTTTACCTTCTTTACTCTCTTTCCTTTTATTCTTAGCATTTACTACTACCTGGCACAAAGGTGTGTGTGTGTGTGTGTGTGTGTGTGTGTGTGTGTGTGTGTGTGTGTATGTGTCTCTGACTGTGATGGGAATTCCTTGAGAACAGAGATCCTGTTCTGCTTTGTGCACCGATTTGCTGACCGGTGCCTGGCACATAGTGTGTACTCAACAGATACTGGCCATGTGTTTTTTAATACTGTATATGTTTATGCTTGTGGTTTTAGAATAAAATGTAAATTCTCTAAACCTGGGCAAATTGAGGATAGCAATAGAGTTAATAAATGTAGGAAGAAAGGGGAAGGGTTGAAAAACAAAGTAATTATGCTAATCCTCTACGGAACTAAAGGTATAGCATAATGCTGAACACTTTGAAAGAGCTTTTAAAGTATATTTTATAATCTTCTCTTAAACTTTAGAAGGATCTTTCATGAAAAAAAGAAAAAGAAATTAAATTAAGCAAGAAATAACAGTTTATTTTCATTTCCTTAGTTTCTTTTTGTTTTAAATTCAGATACATTTAAATGTAGTACTTGCATTCAAAATAGCATACATCTTATGATGCCAAAAGTATACCTATGCACCTGTGAGTTGTCTATCTTCTTTGTTTTCTTTTTGATTTATACATGCAAAAAGAATGATGAGCAAATTGGTTTTCACCAAGCCCTGGTAATGTTTATTTTTGGATGATGTGATTTAAAAAAAATAACTTCTCCCTGAATTTTTGTTATCTGCACTTCTTAAAATAAAAGACTACAATCACAGTTCTTAGAAAATGTGATTAATTTATTTAACAAATGTTTCCTGGCCAGTGAGCATAGGGCAAACACTGTGTTATGGTTGCTGTGGATGTCTGATTTCCCAAGAATGTGACAGTCTGTGAGGTGAACGTATGATTAGTTTTAAATGTACCCCATGAGGTAAAAATTTTTCCTGTTATGGTATAACTGGCTCTGTTCATAATAATAGCCTTAAGTCATCAAGGAAAATAAACAATGATTTTTTTTTTCTTTTTGTTGGGTGAATAAGTTTGCCCAGCACTTCCCACAAATATCTCCTCTGTCAGCTGGGAGGAGTATCTATGCCATTAGCAAAATGGTGGCAAACTGCTGCCCAGAGAGCCAGTGTTTGCTCAGGGTCTCTCAGCTACTGAGTGCTAAAGCCAGACCCAACCTCTGTATTTTCTTATTCTAAGTACTGTATTCTTATATCCAGTTTGAGTATGTGGGGAAACGTATGGTGTACCTTAAAAGATTTTTATGAAAACATTAAAAAATTATTAGGAGCAAAGTTTAGGTTTCATTTTCTGAAGGACACATTTGTGGTGAAGACCTCATTTCTGGTATAATTAGCCTCGAAGTAGCACTTTGTGTGTATGGCCGTGGTAATCTCACACAACTCTAGGAGAGAGGTGCTATGACAGACCCCATAAGGACTGGTACAGAGAGAGAAACTAAGGGTTGGAGAACTCAAAGTCAGGGAGTGAGGACATACCAGAGCTCGGGGCTGGGGATATAGCTCAGTGGAATAAGCGCCTGCCTAGCAGGCTCAGGGTCCTGAGTTCGATCCCCAGTCCCGCCAAAAAAAGAAAAAAAAAAAAAAAAAAAAAAGAAGACGGACATACCAGAGCTCACATTCAAGGGCAAGCGATCTTGAGATAGAGTAGAAATGCATGACTCTCATTTTTCCCTGGACTGGCTAGAGGCAGATGTGACTTGGCCAGTGGCCAGTGTACCTTCCCTTTTCTCCCTTTTGCTCCCCCAATGGTTTGGAGAGTTTGTTTTCCTGGCTACCTAACAGTGTCCTTCCTGGCTACCAGATAGTCACTTTCCATTCCAATATTAGACCAGCCAGACAGGCAATGTGATGCCCCTCCCTCACTCCACCATTTCAGAAGATGCTGTTGCATTTTTTGGTACCCCGGAGAGGACAGGATCAGGAAGGGAGGGATCTAGGCCCCTTTTTTTCAGATCTAAAATGCATATCAAGCCTTCCAGAAGAGTCTCTGTTTTTAGCTCTTACTTTCACTGAAGTAGGCCTGCAAGCTGCTATAGAAACAGCGCTTCTGTGGCGTTAGTCTAGAGGGCTTTCTTCTCTGTACTGGCCCCTTGTGCTGCAGCAGGGTTCCTGTACAACAGCTTGTGATATTTTTCTCTGGTAATATAGGGTGTGTAAGTCCTGTAAATCTACTTAGAATTTTTATGCTGAATAGTGCAGATGGAGCAAATAAATGCTCAGGGCTCTTAAGTCTAAAGAGCTCAGAGAGAAGCACCCAAGGAAGACCAGTGGCCAGCACCCAGCTTTCAGTTGAGTTGTGTTGTCTTGCACAAGCCAGCATTAAATGGTGAGGGCCAGCAGTGGCAGTGACCAACAACTGGCTGTGTCAACTGTTGGCCTCCAGCATCACCTGGTGTCACCTGGCGACATCAGGGCTGCTATAGCAGAGCTACATTTTGCCAATTCATGATTTCCGTTTGAATTGAGGAAAAGAATCCTAGGGCTAAAAAACAACAATCTGACCCCGTTTTTCTGTCCTCAGTGCAGAAAGCAGAGCTGCCTTACAGAAGTCACACCTGTAAATTGGAGGTAGCGAAATGGAACTCGAGATAGTAACCTCATACTTTTTGCTCAATTGTTTTTTGCAACCTACTATGTTAGCTGGCCCCAAACTGCATACCCCAAACTGGCCTTCACCCTTCTCTGGTTATAGTATAAAATCTGTTGGTTTTCTGTCCTAGGTCTTCTGCTAATTGTCTGGGTCTTTCTTCTCACCTGAATATCAGTGTTTGAACCAAACCCACTGTTGCAACTGTAGAGAATGCTGGCTGCAGGAACAGGTGCCCTCACTCTGGATGGTTCCTTCTGCTTCCCAGAATCACAGTCTTATTTGGAAGGTACTGATTTGCAGCACTTCTTGGCCTCCAGGTGCAGATTAAATGCAATTATGCAATTTATTACTGTGTAATCATTATTTACCTAGGGCTTTCCAAACAATAAACCCTAAATTGCATTTCCCAAAGGTCAAAAGCAATTTTTCTTATCCTTACAAAGTGCTTAATCTCCCTCCACAGAACTCACATATATGAGCGGTAAGTGAACATGGAATCTAACTGATCATTCTGAAATGTGAGCCTATTAAATTCCATTAAAAAAATCCATAAGAAGCCTGCTATACACTAGGTGTGTTGGTGTATGACTCTAAACCCAGCACTCTGGGAAACTGAGGCAGGATTGCAAGTTCAAGCCCAGCTAGGGTAATTTGTAAGAATTTGTCTCAAAACAAAAGATTTTTTAAAAAGGGCTGGAGATATAGCTCCCTATGAAAGCTCTGGGTTCAATCTATGATATTATGTACAAAAGTTCTGCTATCAGGGAACACCATGCTAGACAATAACATTCATGTTTACTGTATGATAATATGATATAAGAATTTGTGAACTTTGTTTTCAAGTTTAGACCATCTGGTTTAACATGAGCATGGGAGGTGTCAGAGATAGGGCACCTCACTTACTATCTTATGGCTGGTTAGAGCCAGGTTTGTGTCTCTTGGAATGGTAGTGTGGTTGAGAAGTATGTAAGCAAGTAGGTTTATTCTGAAAAGGTAATAATAGGAATGGAAACACTTAGGTTCCTTCAGGCCTCCTACTGGAGAATAGCTTCAGAAAGAATGGGAAAAATGGACTATGTGACACTCTCCTGTGTCATGCCTATGAGAGCCACTGCTAAAACACACTCAGAGTCTGTGCACTCTCTGAATCATTTTCCACTCAGTTCCCCAGCTATCACTCTGTAACAGGAAGAGAAAGGATGAGAAATGTCCTTGCAACTATGTCCCAGACAGGGTAAGAAAACACTGTGTTTCCAGATCAGTCCCTGCACACAGTATCATGTGAACATTTGCTGTAAATTCTTCCCTTTGGGATGCTTAGAAGTCTGCTTCAGCCTCTGGGGTTTGCCTCTGGGTAGCAATGACTGTGTTGTGTCCTTCCTTTCCTGGCCTCCTGACTTGTAGCATTATACTTTCTCACTTCTAGCTCTGAGGAAGTGGGATGCTTGTTCTCTTAGAGTCACTGTTCTTTTGACACTCCTGTGAGCTCAGCTGGCAAAAATACCAAACTACTGTAATTTCTCTCTCCTTTTTCGTTCTGCTGGAATACTAATGAGCAACAAAAAGATATGAGTAGTTGACATGCACAACATAGATAAATCTTAAAAATCACTGTACTGAGTCAAAGAAGCAGATAAAAAGGAGTATGTATCATTTGATTCTACTTTTACATGCTAAGCCCTTGGGTTCAACCCACAGTAGTATGCCCCCTAACACTCTGCTATCAGTAAGCACCCTGCTAGGCCATAATACTATATTTATTTTATGATAATATGACATAAGAATTTATTAACTTTATTGTCAAATTCAGATCATCTGCTTTAACATGGGCGTGTGGAAAATGCAAACTGATCTGTAGCCAGGAGAAGCCAGATCACTGTATTCCTGGAACTAGGAGGAGGGGCAGGAAGGGCTGGTCAAAGGGCAAGAGGAAACTTTTGGAGTGATGGATATGCTCATTATCGGATAGTGGGGATGGTTTCACAGGTTTATATACTGCCAACAATTGTTCGATCCTTTTAAGTTTCACTTGGATGCAATTTTAGGCAAGGTGGAGTGATATTTTGTCTAGGGCTAATTTTCCCCACTGCCAAGGCAAGACGATCCACATATCTTAGCCAATATTCCATGAACTATGGAGTTTTCCACTTCTGCTACTGTGAAAAAAAATGATTCCTGGTCCTGTGTCAGAGGCAGGTGGTATTTTCCTAATCTCCACACTCCACGCCTCCAGCAGCTGCCTCATGCGCATCTCCAGAGCTCTCTTCAGCACTCTCCTTCAGTATCAGTCATTCTGATTTCCCCAAGTCACAGTTCACGAGCACGGCACCACACAAAGGATGGGAGACTGCGTGGAGCAGTTTAACCTCTAAGAGGGTCCAGAGGGGCTGTCTTATCCAAGACTCCTCAGCAGAGCTGAGTCTTCTGTGACTTTTTATTGGTAGAACCAGGATGCCAGGATAAAGGACCAAAGAAGGATGTGTGTGCAGGAATTCATGTACAGGACACGGAAGGAGAGGGTAATGGCAGAGTGGTCTGTTACACAACTGACCTTAGGGTCAATCTAAGTAATAAATCAGGGTATGAGGAGGACAAGGGCTGGGGTATTCCTTCCTTAGGGCACTGTGTTTTGATCTTACATGGACCTGTGGCCTTGTAAGCTATCTTTAACTATGCAGTCCAGGAGGTTTTGGGGCCTGTGACCCCCAAAGTCCCTTACTGCTGCATATGTATCTCCTGTATACCTCTGGCCCATATTCCCACTTCCCACATTCTTGGATCTATCATCTGAACTCAAGGATACCCAGGGGCTCCCCTGGGATTTATCTCCCTGGGCCAAGGCCTACAAACAACCCCAGGATCTACACAGGGTGATCTTAGAGCTTACCTCATTCTAACTAGGTCTTGGTTCTCTTTATTCATTTGTTCTGGACTTGTGATTGGCACGAACCAAATTTCCCCATAGTAATCTTATTAGAAATCAGGAAGGTTCGCAACTTTCATGTTTCTCTTTCATGTTTTATTGCACTAATATGAGCCCTTTAGGCTTAGTGATACCATCTTTACACTTTTTACAACCCATGATTATTATTTGAAATGAACAAGAGTACCAGGCACTAATGATGAATATGGGGTCTGCACTGTTTGTAGCACCACGAGAGTAGTGCAAGCGCAGAGGCACTTTTCTCACTAAAATGTGATGCCTGCAGAGTGTGACGAGTTCTAAAGCTGGTGAGTACCAAGATGGGACGTATGCTCCCTTCTCACAGATCACTGTCTTGTACTGCTTTGTGAGCTAAGTCCCAACAATGTTGCTGTGTATGTTTTCAGCTGCTTCAGGTAGGAGGGTAAACTTGCTCCCCATTACTCCATCTTGATCGCAGCAGGAAAGACATCTCTTTTCTCCTTGGATTTATGATATGGTTTGGACAAACTCATGATATATTTCCTTTGGATGCTGCTCTTAGAAACTGTCTTTAGTCTCTGGAATGCTTTGTCACTGGACTTGTAGAACATATTTCTACCCTCTTGTCTCAATCTGTTGGGGAGGGAAGTTTGGACACTGCAATTAAAAATTCCCCTTTCTTTAAACAGATACTACAAGGCAATATTCCCAAAGTAGAGGTCTACAGACTACATCCAATCCAAAGATGAGGGGTGTGTGTGTGTGTGTGCGCAGGTGCACACGTGTGTAACATCAAAGCATTGCAATCTTCCTATGGGTATCTCGATTTATGACTTCTGACTTCTGCAAAAGTCAGAAAACCTGACATTTTGGCTCATGTTCTCACATAGTGTCCTTTGCCTAAGCTACATTAACAGCTGCTCCTTTTAGAAAGGCTGTGTGCTTTCCACACGGACCTGGGTGTCTCCAGGCACCTAACTCTCATTTCTATTATTGATGTGCCCTAGGGATCATAAGAACCTGTGGTTTTTTGGAGGTCAAGGACACAAACTGTGGAGTTCAGATTCCTGCTGTGGCATTTTGTTAACTTGACGTCCATTCTTATTTCTGTTTGCAACTCTTGGTCCTGATGCCCCAGATGCACTCTCCTCACCCCATCCCTTTTTCCTCTTCATTCTTCCATGACTTTTATATTTACTCTTCTCTTCCTTACAGATTCTGGCATTGTTGCCTGATAGGTCAGTTTCTTGTCAGTGTGCAATTTGGCTTCAAATCCCTGATCTCTTTCGGACATATTTCACATCCAAGTTCCATTTAAAAGACTTTCTGGTGAATTCATTACATCATTGACCCTTTTGGGTAAATTCTCAGTAGTAGGAGAACTTAGAACCCAGAAGCCACTACAGGTGACAATGCATGGATGTGATTTCTACACTCGGGTCACTTATCCCTAATCACAGTATCATGGATCTTGTTGATACAGGAAAATAAAACTTCCAACCTGAATGATTTCTGGGACAAGTTGGTGTTCTCTAAAATCGAAGAATGATTTTAGGAACATTGGAGGTTAAAAGCAGAATGTATTTACTGAGGGATAGAAAGCTTCTGTTCAAGAGAGGGACAGAGGAGGCCCTAGTGGGTTGCTCAAGAAGCTATCTTTTCTAGGGCCACTTATAGAACAAAACTACAAGGTGAGGTGGGTCTAAGATGGGGAAAAATGGGAAATTATAAGGTGGGCATGAGGTGGAACACAACTATGGCGGGCCAATAAGATTACAAGTATAATTGTTCAGGTAAAATTGAATAAACTGGGATCAAATGGAGAAGTGAGTCACTTAGAAAATGGGTATGAATATGGAACAGGGGCCTTTCCTGTAGGGGGTTGGGCTAGTGATTCTTTCTGGCTTTTTGAAGGTGGTTGCTGCCTATTTAGAATATCAATCCCTAATGTTTATACCTAAGGAGGTAGGTGGGTGCACTTGTTTTGTCCTTTTGTCTGGAGGTCTGGCACACCAGTATCTTATGTCTGTCCTGTTGGCTCCTTCGAGGGCCTGGGCCCGGCCCTGGCTGACTGCCTGTAATATTTCTATCTAACTCAGCTGCCTATAACGCTGTGATCAGCTTTCTTGGGAAAGACCATGGGCTTCCAGTTGCAAAATTGAGGGAGGATTCTCTACATTACTGTTCCTGGCCCACTTTGTTCCCTGTTGACCACAGTATGTGAACAAATAACACTTCACAATAGTGATGGCAATAAAAGTGATGACAGTGACCACAGGAACAGCTGCCCTTTGTCTCCTACTCAGTTTCCCAGGAGTGCTGTGAACTACTTTACATGAATTAGATTTTATCCCTGTAATAACTCCAAATTAGGACTTTTTTCCTTGTAAGTAGGATAAATGCTCTGAAAAGTTAAGTGATGTTTTCCAGCTCATATCCAGGTCAGGAGTGAAATTCAACCCTAGAATAAATCTGATCCTGAAACTTCGTGAAAGGAAACAGGAAAACCCAAGGATCACTGGGACAAATCTGTGAAGTAGGACTTCACATTTTTGTATTTTCTGCTATGTTGGGGAAACACTGTGTGCGCTTTGGAGGGGGGCTGTGGGGAATATTGTGGCTTCAGGACTGAAAGAGGAAAGGACAGAGAGGGCGTTTGTGGAGTCAAAGCAACTCCCAAGAAGACAGCAGTTGTGCATCATGGAACAACACAGCTTCTGGCAGAGAAAGATGTGGTCCAGGGCTGCCATGACTACCTGTACAACCTCATGTAAGCGCCTTAACCTCCACAAACCTCACCTTCCTTTCCTTAGAGTGGAGAGAGCAACATCCTGTCATAATGTGAGGGTCATCTACAGTGGCCTGTATGAAAAAATGACCAAAGAGCATGTTCAGTAACAGTCAATATGAGATATCATGAAAAACTACAGTTAATATTTAAATTAAAATTGATTACAGCAAAGGAGACATTGCCACTAATTTACATCAAAATACTCCACTTCACTTTGAACACGCTTATTCTACTGTTCTTAGCACTTTCTAGAGTAGTTCTAAAAGTGCCTTTTCATATCTTTAGTTATGCTGCCGTAGCTATTTTCATGTCTGGAATCAACTCAGAATACTTACCTTTCATAGTCATCTTGTCATCAGAAGTCACATGATGCCAGATCTGGTAAATAAGGTGGATGAGGGCAAAGCAGTGCTTCTAACGAGCCTGCCTTTCTGTTGGTGGCACTTGGCAGTGGCATTTGTCATAGATTCAATCGCATCTCATGAAGATGCTCACAAAAGAGGACTTGCAAAACTTCTTCAGAAAGTAGCAAGAACCATGGGATTGATGGGTCTTTAACTGTGATACATTTTTAAAAATTTAAACATTCACTGTGTATATCGATCACACTGAACAGTTTGAAGGGCTTCGGAGGACTTTTTTTTTTTTTTTTTTTTTTTTTGTGGTACTGGGGATCGAACTCAGGACCCTGCGCTTGCTAGGCAAGTGCTTATTCCACTGAGCTATACCCCCAGCCCTGGAGGACTTCTTGAAGAGTTAAAAAGGTTAAGACATATCCACTGCCTGGGACATAGTAGGCAATAGATGAAAACTATTGCTCCCATAGTTCCATGTCTACAATTCCATAATTTAGAACCTTCTGAAATTGAAAGTTTGCTTCCAAATTGATTGAGGGGGCACAAACTCCCCTGAGCTAATATGAGACTTCTTGCAAATTTGATATAAATGAAAACCTGATTTTAGGGTTCTATATACACATCATATTGTGTCTCCATGGTCTGACAATTTCTGAGTTCCAAACCTCCTCTGACCTGAAGGATTTTGGATAAAAGACTATCAACTTGTATTGTTATTCCCTGTATGTTTCTCTGTTGTTTTATGAATCTTAACAGAAAGTGTCTCCTGTCTTATTTAGCTAATTTTCTCCAACCCCTAACATAAATGCCTGGGACCCAATAGGTAACTTGTAAATGTGTATTGATTAAAGAAATGAAAGGATGATAGGGTGTTGGTGAGGAAGAAAATAAAAGTGGGGTCCTAGGGAATGAGAGAGGAAGGGAATGCGCTATTTCCTCCCTTTATTTCTGAGGCCTTTTACAGCATTGTGAGCCATTCAAGAGGCCCACATCATTAACTGTGTGTGGGGAGGAGGGGGTGGACACTGCCTCAGAATCCTGACAAGGCCGCCAGAGAAGAGCTGGCAGCCACGCCTGTGCCTTGCAATGCTATCAGGGAGTACAATTGCCTTTTTTGGAGGGCTGGCTCAGACACAGCTGGTGTTATAGGCTTTGCAACCATAATGCAGGGAAAAGCTGGGAAAATCCCACAAAGTGAAATCGTATCGGCTTGTGGTCAAGTTGGGACTCCAAATTTGGACAGTGGAATTTGGTGGGAAAATGTGAAATGCATCAGAGGTTATATAGTGAATCTAAGATTTATTGCTATGGCTAGTGGCTATTTCCAGAAGACCTAGCAAGTGGTCATGATATTTCTGTGAGGGAGGAGAAGGGAGAGGGAGCCTCAGCTGACTGCTGATGTGATCAACCTGTTAAAATCTCTGAGCAAATGGAAAAATCAAAGTTGTTCCATGATACTCTCCAGATCAATGCACACCAGCATGTATACAGACATTTAAAAAGCAGGAGACCAATTGATTAGAACATAAAATACTAGATGCAATCAAAGAAGTCGGAGCTAATGCCAGAATTGTATGTTTCTTAGCTTCTGTTTTAAAGCTGTTTAAATGTATCCCAGTGAAAGAGTTAGAGACCAGGAACAGCAGCTCCAGCCACGGCTGGCTCTTAACTGAGCACTAGGAGCATATTAGGCAATGAGGTACAGAGGGAAGGCATTGTTTTGAGGCCATATGAAGCATGGAATATAGTTCCAGTCAACATTGTTCCAATAGTGTGGTTTGGAGCTTATTCAGTGACCTCTCTGAGGCTCAGATTCTCACCCATAGAATGGAGCTCCCAACACTGCCTCAATTCTTTAAGGGCAAACATGATCATGCATGTAAAAGAACATTGCTAAGTGATGTTCAGATGTTGTACTTAAGATTTGGAGATACCACCATCGTAACCATTTGTATCATCAGTGTCCTCATTATATATGCATTCTGAAGGTGGAGATTATGAGTTGAGAGGCTGGCTGAACTGGGCTCATAGCACTTAATAAGAAAGACATGTCATATAAAATTCTGGAATTCTGGTTTGAAGAGAATACTGGATACACTGGAAACTATGGTCCTTATTGCAGTGAAGCAACGTACCTCTGGAAAACAGTGGGGTGGGATATAGCAAGGATTTTACAACTGCCAGGTTGTACTATACTGTGTCAGGAAGATCCCAAGTCACTGTTTTCACCCTCTCTCATTCACATACTCTGCTTAGACCAAAGGGGTGTTTGAGCTTTTGAATTCTGATTTAAGGTACTAGAAGGCCTCAGTTAATATAGGAATGATTTTGTAGAAAGTTAATATATCAAGCAATTATGAAGCATAGGTATCCTGAGATCTACTGAATAAAAAAAAAGACTGGTAATTCTGCATGGATGGTCACAAACACTGGAGGGATCACAAAGCCCAAATTCCACCAGGGGAGATAATGTGGCTGAAGAATGAGAATTTTGCCAATGGTTTGCTTAGCATTCTAAGCAAGTAGCTGCAGCAGATTGCTTACTGCCTAGTAAATGGCCCACACCATGTCAAATTGGAACAGGCAGGAAAACATTGTGTATTATCTTTATACCAGAATTTTATTCAAGAATTTGAGGACAGTTAATAATCCTAGCCCTGAGCCACTGTCCATATATAAACAAATAACTCTGGCCTCCTATATCCTGACATCTCCATGCTATTCCTTAACCATGATTTCTTAGCTAACCTTTGTGCAAAAATTCTTTGCTGGAACTTTTGGGGGGTCAAGTAAAGCCTATGGGACCCTCTTAGGAAAAGGAGTTTTAAATGTATCAAATAGTTTCATTATACTACCATAAGTGTGCAATAATGTGTTATAATTCCCTCTCTTATTATTAAATATGCACTCTAAAATTCACTGTGGGCATATTAATATTTAAATACAGTCATCAAAATATTTTAAAAAGAACATATGTGATGACAACACATGCATGTCTTTATTAGCATATCAGATAACAGTACTAGCAACAAATTTAATAATTGTCATCATTTTGAAACAGTCTCCAGGTAGCTCTATCCTTTTTCTTTCTTTTTTTTTTTTTTTTTTTTCCCGGTACCAGGGATCGAACTCAGGATCTTGCGCTTGCCAGGCAAGCGCTTATGCCACTGAGCTATACCCCCAGCCCCCGCTCTATCCTTTTTCTACCCTCAAATCAACTTTTACTTGGGTGTTCTTACAAGGACACCAGTTTCATTCAGGAAGCTCAGCCTTTGTGACCCAGTCACCTCCAGATAACAGCACACTGGGGACATGAGCTTTACTGTGTTCAGTTTTTTCATTCATGGAAAGGAAAGTCAGAGAGACAAGAGATGTCAGTGAGATTGGGCCCCATCTCAGTGCCAGCTGCATGGGCACACATTTTCCATTTTATTTCCCATTCCAGCTTAGTGAAGTAGATATTTCTCATCTCAGTTTTATTTAGGAAAAGTAGGAGATAGGAAATAATCTCAGGGAAACTTCTAGCCGGTCAATGGAGGAGACACAGCCAGATACACCCAAAAGCATGACTCACTAATCCCTTGGGTGGATCCCAAAGGCAATCAAGTTGATGATCCACCTTAAGCATCACAGTGCTGATGTATGTTGTGACAAGGAAGGGAACAGAGGAAGATGTGAGTTATTATTTCTCTGGCCAATCCTATCTGTGCCCAAGGTCAGGAGAGGACAGGTAAATTGGGAGTCCACACATTTAGAGTCCCAAACCATGTGCCAGACCCTAGGGATAATACTTGATTTCAGTCTGAGCCAGGGCAAGGTTAGGAATTATGGCCTCTAATATACAGATAAACTGTAGGTTCAGATAAATAAAATTTATGATATATCATCAAGTGTCTAATAGACAGAGAGAGGCAGGAATGCTTTGTTTGTGCTCACAGAGGGTGTCTGCTCAGCAGGTCCTGCTCAAAGCCCTGGTTTAATGGTGGTTTACCAGAGTTAGATGTGTATGGATATCCAGACTCTGTGGGGCCCAAATGTTTGCAAGTGTGTGCCTACTAGAGAAGTGGAAGGAGATAGTATTTTTCTCCCCCTTTATTATTGCTGTTGTTTGTCTTTTCAACATACAAGGTGTGATAAAGACTATACAGTAAATGTATAAATTAGAAAACTTATTGCAGTTAAAAACACATTGCCGTTAATCCCTCTGAAAATATTCTGCTTAGCTTTGTCACACTTATCATTCTTACCACTTATTGAGCGGTCCTAGAAGTTCTTCTTTGTGGGTGTCTTTCATGAGGTATGATGAAAATATAGAATGAAGCTGCCAGGTGCTGTCCAATGGAAAGGAGGGCTTGCAAAAACATCATCGTGTGTCTTCATCTACCTTCTTCACTGTATCCGGCAATGTGACTTCTGGATTTTCGCCAAAGTAAAAATGACTGTGAAAGGTAACGTGCTGAATTGATTTAGGACATACAGATAGCAACAAGGGTACAACTAATGACATTCATGAAAGAGGACTTCCAGAACTGCAACAGGAAGTGGCAAGAGTAGTGGGACAAGTGTATTTGAAGCAAGGGGGAGTATTTTGAGGAGAGTTGAAATGGTAATGTGTCTTTTATGTAATACATTAAGAAATTTAACATTCATTTTGTGTTATTTCATCACACACTGTACATGGCTCACACAGCACATCCTCCCAACCGCCCTGAGCAGCCATTTTTGAGCTGTCAGGAAATGTACTCTGAGCTATCCTTGGTGAGGGGAGGATTTTAGGCACAGGCTGTATGGGATCGCTCTGCCTTGTCCTCATCAGTGCTTCTGCCTCCAGAGCAACTAACTCTTCTTCCTCATCACCATCTGCATTTCTAACCCTAAGTGTTGCAGTTGTATCTTTAGTGCTTCACTCGCCCACTTTTCCAAGCACCCAGGGATCTACCGCTGCCCGCTGGCTTCCTACACGACACCTGGGACTGTGTGGCTATTGCCATGGTTTGGGGAGCACTAGAGTGTTGGATTAAGTGTATGTTTCATAGACTGTTGTATCTGGAATGATGCCATTGTACCACCAGGGTAGTTTAAGCACAGACTTTTGGATTCGGTAATGCATCCAGTGAATTCCGATGGGCAAGTTTCTCTTTTAAGGATACAGAATTTATCAGTATGACTTCAACAGATTTATTGAGTTCTGCTTTTTAGGCAGACACTGTTCTAGGCAATGAGGAAATAACAGTAAGACAGATAAATTCTTATTCCTATGGAGTTTACCTTTAGACAGGAGGAGGGAAAATAAATATAAAAAATGCCTTGGGACAGTTACCTTCAGATGCTGACTTAGCTAGGCCAAAGGCATACAGTTAAGAGGCAAAAGATTTATACCACCTGAAGAGAAATCAGAGTATATCCAGTTAAATATTAATCTAGAGGTTATAAAAGTATGTCTTTTAGGGGCTGGGGATATAGCTTAGTGGAATAAGTGCCAGCCTTGGAAGCCCAAGGTCCTGAGTTCAATCCCCAGTGTGTCTTTTAGATGTGAGGGCCATTTAAATCAGGGATTTTAATAGAGCAGATTCCTTTCATAATATGAGTGGGCCTTATCTGATCAGTTGAAGACCTCAAGGGAAAGGACTGGGGTTCCCTAAAGAAGGAATTTTGACTCTAGAGTGCCTTCGGACCTATGCAGACTATCAATACTTCTCTGAGCCACCAGCCAGTCAGCCTGCCCTATAGTTGTCTGGGTCGGTCCCTTAAAATGCATCAATCTCTGTTTTTCTGTCTTTTTCCCTCTCTGTTAAAGTATGAAATGTCTCCCAAAGATTTGTGTACTGAGGGTTTTATCCCTGATAAAGCAGTATTCACAGGTGGGGCTCAGAGAGGAGACTGAATCATGGGGGCATTAAGTTCATTAGTGAATTTACCTGTTGAGAATTTCAGTAGCTGAATGGCTATTAGGAGGTGGCAGAAGTGGGTTACTGAGGGTGTGCCCTTGAAGAATGCATCCCTTCTCTGGCTCTTCTGTGTTCTCTCTGCTTTCCAGCTCCCATGAAGTAAGCAGCTTCCCCATGCCATGTCCTTCTACCACAATGTTTTTGCCTTGGAGCCTGCTAATTGTGGACTCAAGTCACTGAAACTTTGAGCCCAAGTAAACCTTTCATCCTTTAAATTCTTTATGTCAGGCATTTGCTCACAGTGATGAAAAGTTGACTGATAGTCTCTCTCTTGCTATCTAGCTAATATATGTATTTCTCTGAGAATTCTGATTTATATGTATTTATATAAGTAAATATATGCACCTATTTGTCTATGTATATCACACCAAAATGATATGAAGATCCACAGGATGCAAGTAAGTAACACTGTTAGGGTACCATGAAAAGCCTTTTAGATAAAGTAGTCTTTGAACAGAAATCTGAATGGAAGAATAGGCCTGGGTAAGTCCAAGAAGCTGCTCCAGACAGCCAGTGCAAGCACCTGAGTGTGTTTGGTTGGTCCAGAGTTAGCAAGGAGGTGACTTGTGCTGAGGTGGCTTGAGCAGGGGAGCCAGGGGTCCATGGCAGGTGGTGAGGTTACAGACACTGCTGCAGTAAGGACTTTACTCATTATCCTAAGTGTGATGGGAAATGACAGAAGTCTGAACCAAGTGGTGACCTGAGCTGACCTCCTTCTCGCTGCTGTGGAAAGCACAGATTAAGGGAAAATGATGGAAGTGAAGAATTGGATAGGAGGCTACAGCAGAAATCCAGGAAGGCATCATGGCTGGTGGGTCTACAGCAGGGCTTCTGAGGCTCACAGTATTGATTGATATTTTGGGTTGGATAAGGACAATCCAAGGTTGTGGCCTGTCTTGTGTACTGTAGGATGTTTAATGGCAATCTCATCCTCCACCTGCAAGACACCAGTGGAAACCTTTCCTCTTAGTGTGGCAGTGCAAATGTCTCTAGACACAGTTCAGTGATAACTAGGTGCAAAATTGCCCGCAGCAGAAAGTGACAGGACCAGGATATCGGTTTCGACAGGGTCAAAAGATTTGGATTAGGATAGGGATTTTCTCAAATTGAACAACTCATACTTATTACTATGTTGACATTGAAACATTTTCAAGTCTGAAAATTTTGAAATTACAAAGAAACAAGAAAATTGTTCACAAGTGGTAACCTTGTAACAACATCGAAAAAATGTTCATGCCCAGAATTTTCTCTGCATGCGACAATGACAATAATACTAGCAGTATTTAATGAGCATCTACGTTTCTGGCTGGAGTTAATTTCCCAGGCTAGTCAAACATTACTTCCTCTGGAGGTGTGACAAAGTATCACAATTGCAGTGGCCTCATGCCGTGTGATTTATGCTCTTAAAGTTCTGGAGGTTTGAAGTCTGAGATGGTTTCTAGTAGGCTGAAACCTGTGGGATAGGCAGGGTTGCATTTTTTCTGCAGTTTCCTGGGAAACAGATTTCTTGTCTTCTCTACCTTCTAAAGCTCTCCACATCCCTTGCCTTATAGGGGTGTTCCTTTTTCCATCTTAAAAATCCCAAACAGTGGCCTTTCTAATATCACATCAGTCTGTCCCCTCTTTCATCTGCCTCTTCCATTGTTAAGTACCTCTGAGTTAACATTAGCCCTCAGGAAAATCCAGGATAATCTCATTTTAAGATTAGGTAATTGCAAACTTAATTCCACCTGCAATTTTAATTCCCCTTTGCCATTTCACCTAGTATATTCTAGGTTCTGGGGATTGGGATGTGGACGTATTTGAGGGGAGTGGAGTTATTCTGGCTGTTACAGTTACTGCCACTAGAGGTTCTTTGAGTGTTTCCAGACAGAGTGACCACCTTGGAGGTTTTGGTGTTGGGGAATGCATTAGAGGTTTTAATATTAGTGGTACTGACAGAAACAGGTGGCTTTGATCACCACCAGTGCAGCCTGCATCTGGCTCCTGTGCACACCATGAGCTGCCTGGAGTAACAGAATCAGGCGGTCCATGACCCGTTGACATCACAGTTTGCAGCAGAATGCTGAGAGAACCAAGTATTTCCTATCTACTTTCTGGGGGCAGAGCAGTTGACCTGCCACCCTGCCACCATTACAGTCTGTGTCTCCACCTTACATGTACCTGGTGCATACAGGAGATTCTGACTCAGAAGGCCCAGGAACTGCTAACGCCAGGGTGCGTGTTTGGGTGCTCCCTGTATGTGGCCTGTGCCACCTGAGGTTCTAGAGCAGGTGGCCCATGCTGGCACCGTGGTTTGCATCTGGGCTATACATGAGCCCTGACCTCCTTGAGGTCACAGAAACAGGCAGTCTGCTATCACTGCCAGTGCAGCTCGCATCTGCCTCCTGCGCACACTCTGAGCTGCCTGGAGACACTGCATCAGGTAGTCCATAACTGTTGACCTTTTGATTCACGTCTGGGCTTTGCCTGTGCCCTGAACTGCCTGGAGACACAGGACTACTGGTCTGTGATTGTGTCACCAGTACAGCCAGCTTCTGGGTCATACTCATGCCCTGAGCTGCTAGGGGACACTGGATCAGATGATCTGCCATCACATGACAACACAGTTCGTGTCTGAGACCTGGGAGAAATAGGTACACGTCACCATTTGCCAGAAGACCCTAGAATAAACAGTACATCTCAGCAGACACTGAGAAACAAGTCTGACCACCAGGAAAACTAGGGACACTAGTGACCTTTGCTGAGCTGCCAGAGATATAGGAGACTGAGTGTTCTGCCTCTGGCATCAAACATGACAAAACAAAGGACTAAAATGCTATCTCAGAACTCCAACCCAATCAGAATAAGTTGAGGAGACACTGACATAGGAAAACTTGGTAATAACACACCTGAAATTACTGAAATAATTGCCATGGAAGTAAAGAAACAACTCCATCAGGCTGTAGAAGACATCAGATCAGAAATAATCTCTCATGCAAAAAATTAAATGACAATAATAATGAAAGAATTGCTAAGCACATCTAAAGAAGAAATATTAAAAAATACATGAGCATAGGCAACTCATGGAAATGTTAAATGAATAATATAGGAATGAACTAGAATACATGAAACAGATTCAAAGAGATTACCAGCAAATCAAAACTTCCACTGAAAGCTGGCAAAACCACTTGAATGAAGATGAAGGTAGAATTTCAGACCTTGAAGACAGCATGGCAGCTAGGAATTGTGAAAGAAAGGATCTCTTAAAATCAACAAAGATCCAGGAAAAATCAATTCAACAGCTGCAAGATGAGGCAAAAAGAAATAATGTTACACTAATAGGAGTCAACGAAATAGCAGGAGGTGACACAAATGACATCAAAAGAATATTTGCAGAAATAATAGCACAAAATTTCCCAAGCAAGGAAACAGAAAGTAATATACATTTAAATGAGGCATATAGAACTCAAACTAGTCATAACCAAAATAAAACTACAACCAGACATATAATAATCAAGATCCTTGTTCTCCAGCAAAAGAACAGAACACGAAAAGCTGCTAGAGAAAAGAAACAGATCACCTATAAAGGAAAGCTCATCAGAATCATGGCAGACTTCTCAACACAAACCATCCAATCAAGAAGAGCTTGAGGCAAAGTATTACAGGTCCTGAGACAAGACAGCTTCCAACCAAGACTGATGTACTCTGCCTAACTATGCTTTAAATTTAATGGAGAAACAAAATATTTCCATGACAAAGAGCAACTGAATAACTTCATGAGTGCCAAACCATCCTTATAAAGAATAATAAAAAATATATTCTAGACAGAGAAAAAATGACCACAGTTTCAAGAACAACAATAGAAAGGAACCCTCAATCAGAGCAAGCAGTTAAACAAGTAGAAAAAGTAGGAAACCAATAGTAAATAAATAACATGACAATTATAGACCAACACATATCAGTTATAACCATTAATGTAAATGGCCTCAATTCACCTGTCAAAAGAAGCAGACTGGCAGAGTAGATTAAGAAACAAAATCCAGTGATATACTATATACAGGAAGCACACTTTACTGAAAAGCAAATCCATAGACTGAAGGTCAAAGGATGGACAACAATTCCCCATGCAACTGGAACCCAGAAAAAAGCAGGTGAAGCTATTATGTTTGCAGACAATGTAGACTTAAAACTGAGTGATCAAAAGAGATAGAGAAGGTCATTACATAGTAGTGAGGGGAAAACTGCAAGAGGAAGAGATAATCATAAACATGTGTACACCAAATATGGGAGCACCAAACTATATAAGACAAATCTTAACAGACATCAAAAACCAAGTAATTAATAACACTAGTATAATAGGGAACCTGAATACCCCTTTAACACAAAGAGATAGGTCAACTAGACAAAAATTCAGCAAAGAAATAACAGATATGAACCAAATCTGTGAACAAATGGACTTAGTAGATGTATACAGAGAATTCCACCCAACATCAAAATACACATTTTCTCAGCTGCACATGGGATTTTTTCTAAAATAGAGCACATTTCTAGCTCATAGAGCATACCTACCTAAATGCAAAAGAATCGAAATTATCCCATGCATATTATCTGACTGCAGTGCATGGGAATTGGAAATTTATGACAAAAGAAACTCCGAGAACTCCATAAATACTTGGAAATTAAATAACAACCTCCTGAACAAACAATGTGTCACAGAAGAAATTAAAGAAGAAATTAAAAATTACCTACAAACAAAAATGTACATACAACTTACTAGAATCTGTGGAATGCAATGTAAGCAGTCCTCAGAGGGCAATTTATAGTGGTGAACTCACACATAAGGAAAACAGAAAGAGAACAAATAAATAGCCTAATGCTGAACCTCAAACTTTTAGATAAAGAACAACTAGTCAAGCCCAAAGCCCAAAGAAGTAGGGAGATTATAAAGATCAGGGCAGAAATTAATGCAACTGAGATGAAGAAAACACTACAAAAAATAAATGAATCAGAGTTAGTTCTTTGAAAGAATAAATAAAATTGATAAACTCCTAGCCAATCTTATAAAAAAAAGCAAGGAAAAATCTCAAATTCATGCAATAAGGAATGAAAAGTATGAAATCACTATAGACCCTACAGAAATTCAAAAGATCATTGACACTCACTTTGAAAAAATTTACTCTAAAGATAGAAAATTCAGAAGAAATGGACAAATTCCTAGATATGTATGAATTACCAAAGTTGAATCAATAAGATATAAAAATCCTGAACAACCGCATGTCAATTAATGAGACTGAAAACAAGAGTAAATACTTACCAACAAAAAAAGCCCAGGCCATGATGGATTCACAGCAGACTTTTACAAGAAATTCAGAGAAGGTTTACTATCAACAATCCTTAAACAATGAAATGGAAAAGGAAGCAGTTCTCTCTAACTCATTTCTGGAGGCAAGTATTATACTGATACCAAAACCAGATAAAGGCCCAACCAAGAAAGAGAACTACAGACCAATCTCCCTAATGAACATAGATGCAAAGATACTCAATAAAATACTAGTAAATAGCATGCAGCAAATCATCAAGAAAACCATATACCATGACCAAGATGGATTCATCTCAGGTTGCAGGGATGGCTTAATATTTGTAAATCAATAAATGTTTTTGTTCATAAACTCTCTGCCTACTCCTATGTCTTCAAGATTTTTCCCTACCTTCTCTTCCAATAGATTCAGTGTTTCTGTTTTAATATTGAGA
This sequence comes from Dinomys branickii, assembly GCA_004027595.1. Lineage (NCBI taxonomy): Eukaryota > Metazoa > Chordata > Mammalia > Rodentia > Dinomyidae > Dinomys > Dinomys branickii. The sequence continues at coordinate 23,795 of PVLD010004845.1, read as the reverse complement.
TCTGTGATGCATTTTGACTTGAGTTTGGTGCATGGCAATAGACTTGGGTCTATTTTCAGTTTTCGGCAAGTGGCAAGCCAATTTTTCCAGTACCATTTATTGAAGAGGCTATCTTTCTTCCAGTCGGCTTGTTTGGCCCCTTTGTCAAATATTAGGAGGCTGAGTGTATTTGTGGTTGTGGCTGTATCTTCCAGTCTGTTCCATTGATCCTCAGGTCTGTTTTTGAGCCAGTACCAGGTTGACTTTATTACAGTAGCTTTGTAGTATAAATTCAGGTCAGGGATTGTGATTCTACCTGACTTGTCCTTGTATCCCAGAATTGCTTTTGCTATTCTGGGCCTCTTCTTGTTCCAGATGAACTTAAGGCATGTTTTCTCTAGATCTGTGAGGTACGTTGATGGTAGTTTAATGGGAATTGCATTGAATCATACAACAATTTTGGTAGTAGGCCATTTTCACAATGTTGGTTCTTCCTAGCCATGAGCAGGGAATGTTTTTCCATTTATTGAAATCCTCTTCGATCTCTTTTTTCGGAGTACTGTAGTTTTCATTGAAAGAGGATAGCTGAGTAGGTATGTATGTATGTGCGGGATGGCTGACATGGTTGCACTGTTGTCTCATATCATATTGATGTGGGAAACAATCGGTGATTAGTTGTTTGATCAATCTTGTATGTCTATTTGTATTGTCCTGTGTATATACTTTGAAGCTACCAAAGTGTAATACAGCAACCATTGTCGATCCCCTGCCACTGGTAGTTTGGTTTTTGTACTGTTCTTGTGCCACTGTGTGTATGTTTATTAGTGTTTTTGTTCTTTTACTTTCAAAAAAAAAAAAAAGTTATACACCATGTCAACCACATCTTTTGTCAAAGACAAAAACCACATGATTATATCAATAGATGTAGAAAAAGCTTTTAACAAAGTAAAACATACATGATAAAACCCCTACACAAAATAGGAATAGATGGTCTTTACCTCAATCTGATCAAAGCCATCTATGATAAACCAACAGCCAAAATCATACTAAATGGGCAAAAACTGAAAGCTTTTACTTTAAAATCAGGAACAAGATAAGGATGTCCACAGTCACCACTCATATTCAATATAGTTCTGGAAGCATTAGCCAGAGCAATTAGACGAGAGAGAAATAAGAGGAATAATGATAGGAAAGGATGAAGTAAAATTATCACTATTTTCAGATGATATGATACTCTACATGGAAGACCCCAAAAATTCCACTAGAAGACTCTTTGAAATAATTAACACATTCAGCAGTGCAGCTGGATAGAAAGTCAACACCCCAAAATTAATAGCATTCCTATACACAAACAACAAACAATCTGAGAGAGAAATTAAGGAAACCATACCTTTCACAATAGCATCCAAGAAATTGAAATGTTTAGGAATCAATCTAACAAAAGAAGTAAAAGATCTATTCTATGATAAGTACAGTACTCTGAAAAAGGAGACTGAAGAGGATTTCAGTAAATGGAAAATTATTCCTTGCTCATGGATAGGAAAAGCCAACATTGTGAGAATGGCCATAGTATCAAAATTTTTGTACAGATTCAATGCAATCTCCATTAAACTACCATTAGCATACCTCACAGATCTAGAGAAAACATTCCTTAAATTCATCTGGAACCAGAAGAGACCCAGAATAGCCAGAGAAATCCTGGGCAGCAAAGACAAGTCAGGTGGAATCACAATCCCTGACCTGAAATTATACTACAAAGCTACTGTAATAAAAACATGGTACTGGTTAAAAAGCAGACCAGAGGATCAATGGAACAGACTGGATGAAACAGCCACAACCACAAACACACTCAGCTACCTGATCTTTGACAAAGGGGCCAAACAAACTCATTGGAAGAAAGATAGCCTCTTTAATAAATGGTGCTGGAATAATTGGCTTGCCTCTTGCTGAAGACTGAAAATAGACCCAAGTCTATCACCATGCACCAAACTCAAGTCAAAATGCATCACAGATCTCAGTGTTAAAAGAGAAACACTAAACCTATTGCAAAAGAAAATAGGTAAATACCTCAAAAACATAGGGGTAGGCAGAGAGTTCATGAACAAAGACCAAACCACATGGGAAATACTTCAATGAATCAACAACTGGGATCTTATCCTACTGAAAAGTTTCTGTACATCTAAAGAAATCACCAGCAGAGTAAAAAGAGAACCCACAAACTGGGAAAAACATTTAGCTGACTGTCCCTCAGACAAAGGTCTTCTATCTAGAATATACAGAGAATTAAAAAAATCAGCCCTCCCCATTGGAAGATCCAATCTAAAAATGGACATCTGAGATGAACCCTCTTCTCAGATAAATAAATACAAATGTCAAACAAATACAGGAGAAAATGTTCAACATCGTTAGTCAATTGAGAAATGCAAATTAAAATCACTTTGAGATTCCATCTCATCCCAGTAAGAATGCCTATTGTTAAGAAATCAACCAATAACAAATATTGGCGAGGCTGTGGAGAAAAAGGAGCTCTTCTCTCCTGCTAGTGGGAATGTATATTGGTGTAACCACTGTGGAAATCAGTTTGGAGATTCCTCAGAAAACTAGTTCTAGAGGTCCCATTGAATCCAGCTATTCCCCTTCTGGATATTTTCCCGGAAGAACTGAAAACATCGTATCACAGCGATATATATGTACCCATGTTTATAACAGTGAAATTTCTCATAACTAAATTGTGGAAGCAATCCAAATGTCCATCCACCGAGGGATGGCTAAAAAAATTGTGGTATTTTTATACAATGGAATATTACCCAGCTATAAAGGAAGATGAATTCAAGGATTTTACAGGTAAATTATCACATCTAGAGACCATACTCGTTAGTGAAATAAATGAGACCTCCATGTGTAAACAACGTATTGTCTCAGTAGTATAAAAACTGGAAAGAGTGAAAAAAAATTAAGAGATATGATATTGTGACATGAAAGGAAACTGTTCAAAATTAAAGAGCAACTGGGATGAGGGAAAAGAGAAAAGAAAGTCAGGAAATTATGTACATGCATATACAGGAGAGCTAACATAGCTGTACTACTGTCTTCTATTGCTTTACTGAAAGGATCAGTTAATGATCAATTATTTTATCAATTTTGTGTATCTCTATTTGTTTTCCTGAGAAATCACTTTGAAGATATCACTATGTAATACAACCATTGTTGATTTCCTACCACTTTGTCTGTAATTCAGTATTGCTTGTATTATTCTTATGCTATTTTTTAAATGGATGTCTGTTTATTAATATGCTTTCCTTCTTTCATTTTTTAAAATAAATTAAAAAATTACTGCCACTATTTATATAGATGAGAAAGCGGAAAGCCAGTCAAATTAATAACTCTCTAATCTTACATACTCCAACAGTTTGTCCAGCAACTTTAATCCCTGCAGGGTGTTGTACACACAAATTTCCCTTTGTAACACCATATTATAAGCATTTTTCTAATGCTCATGGCTTTCTATTATTTCATTGCCAGGAAATACAGTGATACCTCAGTTCATGAATGTTTCTGTTCACAAACAATTAGGTTCTTAAAGAAAAGCATTTGACAAAATTTTGCTTCCATTTACACACTCCACATCAGGCGACAAACACAATTGTGGCCATCTTCTGCATATCAAGGTACCACTATATTTAATCATTTTTCTATTTAGGAGTACTTAGATTGTAACTTAAATAGAAATAAAGACAACATACACATTTTTCTATGTGCTTCCTCCATGACATTTGATTTTTTCCTTGTAAGTAAAATTATCAGATCAAAAATCGCAAAACCTCCAAGGATTGCTGGTGTTTACAGTGAAGCTCATTAGTACAAGTGGTGTTGTAATGTGTGGTCTCATCAGCACTGCCTGAATTTTCCCTGTCTTGTTTGGCTTTAAACAGACCATCAGTTGCTTTATTAATATTTTAGCACCAAAATAGTCTGGTTCTTTATCCTTATATATTTATTTTTGAAGTAAAAATATTCTCATCATATTCTTCCAATTTTTTTTTAAACCCAAATTTGTGTTTGGTTACAAAAAAGAATATAATGGAAAACCCAGCTGGATCCTAATTCAGTTTTTACTGTTAAAATGAGTGCATGTAATCTATTATATCCAATTCCAATCTTAAAATATCTCTGAAGACAAAAATGTCACTTTTTTAAAAAAAGTATGGCAGCAAGACTGATCCACCTCACTAGCAGAAAAACCCAAGCTGAACCGACACAAGGATCATGTGGTTTGCATATTTCTGTAGCACTTAATATTCATGTTTTACTACCAAAATATCGGTGCACCTTCCCAAAGCATTGCACGCTGTGGATGTGAGGTATCAGTGCTTGTTCCATCTTGGCTTCTAACACCTGAACGAAGACTGACTCATGAAACAAGTGTCTGACTGAGCACTTGAGGGACATGTGGTTCTTGCGGTGAGCTGTGTGGGTGCTCAGCATACGATAATTGTAGGGATCAACTGGGCTGGGCCATGGGAGCCAAGACATTTGGACAAACATATTCTGGGTATGTCTTTTGGGAGTGTTTCTGGATGAGATTAATGTGTGAATTTGACCTTGAGAAAAACACCCTCATAACATGGGTAGGCCCCCTGCAATCAGTTGAACACTTGAATAGAGCCAAAAAGATGGAAGCAGAGGGAACTCCTGGTGACTGCTGAGCTGACATTAGTCCTGTCCAACCTTTGGACTTGGCTTTTCTTGGATCTGGACAGTGAAGCCCCACAGAAGCAGAGCAGTCTTGGCACTTGAGGCATCAAAGGCCGAGGATTTGGTTCCCCAGCCAGGGGACCTGCTTTGAAGTGTGCAATCTTAGGCTCATTAGTTAACCTCCAAAGATCCAGTTGTTTATTCTATAAAATATTGACCATCAGGTCACCTACCAGGGAGCATGTCCTGATGTTTCAGTGATATACATAAAATAGAATATAACAAGAATTCAAAAGATAGCAAGGGCTATTGTTATAAATCATTATATAGATATATAACTAATCATTTTTTGTCAGTTCCACAATACTATGTCTGCTGTTCTTCTCTTTGCCTTTGTTTTCATCTATAACATGTCCTACACTGGGAAGCATCCAAAAGTGATGGTATCTTGGATATTTGAGTTGTACTAGGAGAAACAGGGCAACAGGGATGATAAACAGTCTTTCAGTGGTTAAGAACAATGGAAAAGGTTTTGGGATTCCATATTTAGTCCAAAACTTCCATTTATGCTTCCATTTATAATTATTCTATTTACATCTATGTGTTCATCTATAGGTATATAAAGATATAGCTGTAGCTGATAAACAGCCTTGTGGATATCTGAAGGCCTAGAAAAAATTCTTAAAGCTAATTTTTTCTGTACCATGGATTTACAGATAAAAATCCACCTTCTAGTTTGTAGCACCAACTTAATACCTGACTCAGTGGAAGCTTACAATCAAGTTTTGTTCAGTGAATTAAATAAAGTAATTTAAAAACAATTTCCCTAATGAATTTATGGTGTTTTATTCTAAATTGTAATATAAGAGAATCAGTTTTCAGATTTTAATGATGACCTTGTCAAAAATATTTGATGTCTCTTTCCCAGTCCTCTTGTTTATTATTCATGTCCTTCCTCTGACATTCCCTTTTCATTGTACTGTGCCCTTTCCCTAATAAACACCCCCACCTCCCTCTGCTGTCTCCAGTATCTTCTGTCTGAGAGTCTCCATGATCCCCCATAACTTGAGTTTGCTCTTGAGTTGGGGCAATGAAGGTAAAATATGAATGGGCCTAGGAAATGATCTTCTACTTTCACAGGGGAAAGAAAAAAGCATCGCTGCTGCCAGGTCACCCAGAACAAGTTCCAATTCCCAAGAGCCAGAGAAGAATTTTTAAAGTAAAAAAAATCAATGGCTATGAAATTACACATTAGTCCAGGAGGGTGTTCTTGGCCTGTTTTCCCAGTGAACATCCATCTTGCCATAGTAATAGTGGCACAGACCATTTGCTGCAGAGCAGTTGATCTATAAGTGTTTTAATTAAAGCTCTGACAGCCAATTGAAGCCTTTTTTATTTTTTGGACGCGTTGTATCAATCTTTCTCTGTCTGTGAGTGTCTGTGTCTGCAGAGTTTAATCTATACAGGAGGTTTAGGTTAACATCCTGCATATGTTAGCTGAGTGGGAGGACCCAGACACCCATGATGTGTTTTTCACTTTAAGTTCCTCAAGCTCAGCTTTCCATGAAGCTACATCTTCACAAATGCTTGTTGAACATAAGAGTTGTTGAGGACTTCCCTGGGGATGGTGGAAAAGGAGTGAGATGAAATCTGGTCATCCTGAATGTATTTGTTGGCTTTATCTCTTATAATTTACATGTTCTTGGGCATGAGACTAAAATCTCTCATTTTATTTTTTGTATTGTAAAAGAGAAGGGGACCAAAAGATAGAAGAAGAAGGGTAAGAGGGAGTGGGAGGGGTTGGAAGGAGATGAACAAAGAACTAATATGTGCTATGTACATGTTCCAGCTTCCCACAAAGAATGTGATCCTTGTGTTCTGCAAACATACACTAATCAATAATTAAATGGGTATGGGTAATGCCTACCTTACAGAGCTGTGATACATTTAGCACTTCATCTCTGCTAAATGTATCACATCTCTGTCTCTTCATTGTCCCCAGTGCATAGTTACACAGTATGTGGACTATTCCTTTGGGACACAATGCTTGTCTAACAGGCTTATGGTTTGTGTCTGAAGTGTTTCCCCAAAGCCCTTCCATGAAAGACTTGGTCCCAGTGCATGACTCAATGGGGAGAATAGTGAAACTTTAGGACATGAGGACTAAGTTGGGGAGGTGAAGGCATTGGGAGTAAGTACTTTAAATGGGATGATGGGGTCCTATACCCTTCCTTGCTCTTTGTGTCCCAGGCATGTGAAGGTGAGTGGCCTCTTGGCCACGGCTCTTTCCATGTGTTGCCATGGAACAGGTCCAAAAGCAATGGAGGTAACTGACTATGGACTTGAAGCACTGAAACTTTGAGCCTGGTTGTGAAGACCCAGACACCACTCATGTATTTTTCCTTTTAAGCGCCTCCTTTCTTCCTTATAAATTGTATACCTTTTCATGTTCCCATAGCATTTCTGTGAAGATTTTGGATTCCTCACAGTGGAAAGCCCATCCCTCCATCCCCCAGTCTTCTGTTACACCATTTTCCCACCTTGGACACCCTTGTATACCTTTGTTCCTTATAAATTGTTGATCTCAGGTATTTTGTAACAGTGAATGGGAAATTGACTAACACATCAGTCCTTCTGAAATGACCTGAAACTGACAACAAATACATACCATAGCTACATAACCAGGACAGTGTCAAAAACTCTATATAAACCATATATTCAGTGCTACAATAGCTAATTACATTTGGGTCCTAAAGGGTCTTGGATAACCCATGTGTCAGCTGAATCTTCTCAACCTCAATCATTAATTCTTTGCTTTTTCTCGAGTGGGAATGTGAATCTGAAATGAGTGCTACACATAGGTTTAGTCTCCCATGTTTCTCTTTAAGAAAGCTTTGATCTTATCAGTTTTCATCTTTTCCCAGCTGGCCTATGTGTCCAGCAGCCATTGTAATTTCAATTGTTACCTTCTGAGAAAGGACAGACTACATGGGGCTGTTTTTATCCAATCAAACAAGCTATTGTAAAAGTCAACTAGAGGGAGTAGAAATGCCTTTTTTATGGTCTGTAATTGTGTATTCTGTCACTGATTTTATAAATCTCACATCAGCCATTGCCAGTGGATAGCCTCCTACTCCCACTGAATCTTTTAGGCATCTCTCTATCTGATTGTCCTTTCTATGTTCCAGCAAGGTGGCATGAAATAATACATAAGCTGCTCCTATAGACTATGAACACTGTATACTTCTAAAATTATGAGATTATCACTAACTTGTCATCAGCTTCACAGTTATGATCCTGACAGTGAGGAGACATGAGATGCTGGGAAAGGTTTAGATGAGTCTCCTTATAGCAGGGGGAACTGCAGTCAGTTTAATAAACAGACACTACAGATGCAGGTTGGGTGCTTATCTCCTGGCAGATCTTACATTAGGCACAGAGGACATGGAGCAAGCTTTTCTCCCTGTTCTTGAGTAGCCCCAGTGCAGAAAGTAAGACAGACATAGCAAACCTAAGGACAACACAACATGGAAAGGGTGTCCAAGGTGGGAAAACGGTGTAACAGGAGACTAGGGGATGGAGGGATAGGCTTTCCATTGTGAGGTATCCCAAGGTGTCACAGAAATACTATGGGAACATGAAAATGTAGAACCACAATATCTATTTTGTTCAATAGTGTTCTGAGCATCTGGAATAATTCTTACTACATACTAGGGACTCCAAAATTGTTGAATGAATAAATAACATGATTGAATTTGAACCCTGAATTGGAAAATGAAAACAGAGGCAGCTGTGACTTGAGGTAAAGAAAATATGTTAAGTCATAATATTTCTGCTGCTCAGTAGAGCTCCAGACTTTTCCAGCACCTGCTAATTTGGGGTCTTCTCTTTCCTCATCAGTTATGTACTTAGGGATCTCTCTTCTCACTGCATGAAATAGGGTTTGATCCCATGACCAGGTGAACTCTGCTTATATCAGTCTGTCCCAAACACGAGATTAATACCTAGCTTGTTTCTGGAGGATATTTGGAATTGAATCTTGTTAGGAATCAAAGAAAACTGAGAGAAGTTAATCACTTTTCCAGTGCTACCCAGGACATCACCTTGGTACCAGGAAAAAAACTCCACATCCTTTGTGCTTACTAAAGTTCTTTGGTACCAGCAATCAAACTCATGACCTCACATTTGCCAGGCAGACACTATGCTGCTAAGCTATATCCCTAGTTACCTAAAGTTCAAACTGTTACAAATGATTAGACAACCAAAGATAGTCAAACAGCTGGTCAGTGCCCTAAACAGAGTTGTTATTATTATTTTTTTAAAAGACAGGGTCTCACTGTGCATTTTATGCGGGCTTTGAACTCACTATGTAGCCCAAGATGGCCTCAAAATCATAGTGAACCTCCTGTCTGAGCCTCCGGGGGCGCTGAGATTACAGGTGTGTGACACCACCACACCTGGCTTAGACAGGTGTTTGATGAAACACTGGCTATGATTTTGATAGCTGATTTTAAAAGTAAAATTCATTTAGCACTTAATAAGTATTTATTGAATGACTAAGCACTGATTATTTGTTGCCATATAGTCCCAGATTTTTTTTTTTTAATGAAAAAGGAGAGATGGGGATATAGCTTAGCAGCACAAGTGCCTACCTGGCAAGCACGAGGTCCTGAGTTTGACCCCCAGTACCTAACAAACAAACAAACATAAAAAGAAAAAATAAACAAACCCTCTTAATGCAAATGGACTGAATTGTGGTGCATTATCTGTGGGTTCTGCTGTGCGTTAGGAAGCACTGGAGTATGGAAAAAACAGTGTGGGGTGTTCCTCTGGAGAGTTACCTTGAAGTCCCGTCTCCTAGGTAGGAGAGTCGAACACTTCTGTTTGAGGGGTTTAAATTGTCTTACCCTATAAGTAAGAGTTCCTCTGGGCTCCGAGGTTCTGCAATTCCACCACCAGTTTTATGGTCTCAACTTTAATAAAAGAGAATGGTATTTTTTGTTGTTTTATAATTTTTTATTGTGAAGAGAATAAAAACAACAAAGTAACAACATAGACAAAAATAAAACAACTAGAATTATAAAAATGGTACAGGGTTTCAAAACAAAATTACAGGAATCAACTGTGGTTGCTATATTACATATTGTTATCTTCAATGTAGGTGTTCAGATTACCAGATGTAAGAATGTAAGATTGATCAAATCTTGAAAGAGAGTAAAATGTAATAAAAAATTAGAAGTGGTACAGAGCTTCACTAAACAAGATAATAGTAATTCCCCAATGGTTGTTATATCACATATTGTCATCTTCAAAATACTTGTTCAGATTATCAGATATAAGCATGCAAAATGAATAAAAATTTAAGCATTAATTGTTCCTTTCAACAAACTAATAGACTAGCCGTACAATTTCACAGCTATCCTTGTATGTACAAATTATATGTATATATATATATATATATATATATATATATATAATTTCCCTTCCTTCTTTCTTTTCTTCCCTTTTCACAATATTGTACCTTTTGAGTTTTATTTACTCTTTCAGTTTCTCACACTAGGGAGATGATATGATGTTTACATGTGTGGGTCCAATTTATTTCACTTATGAGTATGGTTTCTACTTGCATCCATTAACCTATAAAAGCTTTAAGTTTGTCCTTTTTATAGCTGAGTAATACTCCATTGTGTAAAAGCCACATCCTTTTTATCCATTCCTCTGTTGATGGGCATTTGGGTTGTTTCCAAGATTTAGCAATGACAACTCATGATGCTATAAACATGGGTGCACACATATCACTGTGGTATGATGTTTCTAATGCTTCTGGAAAAACACCCAGAAAGGGAATAGTGGGTTGGATGGGAGCTCTAATCCTAGTTTACTGAGGAATCTTCAGACTGATTTCCACAGTGAATTCACCAGTCTACACTTCCACCAGCAGAGTAGCAGCATTCCTTTTTCCCCATTGCCTATCTAGCATTTCTTAGTTGAATTCTTGATGATAGCCATTCTCTGGAGTGAGATGGAATGTCAGTGTTGCTTTAATTTGCATTTTTCAAATGACCAATGATTACATTTTTTCACACATTTATTTGCCATTTTTATTTTTTCATCTGAGAAGTGTGTGTTCATTCCAGATGCCCATTTTTGGATTGGGTCTTTGAATTTTGGGGACCTAATTTTTTAAAAAATTCTTTATATGTCTAGACAGGAGTCTTTTGTCTGAGGGACAGTTGGCTAAATTTTTTTCTCGATTTATGGGCATTTTACTCTGTTGGTGGTTTCTTTTGATGTGCAAAACCTTTTCAATGAGATGAGATCACAGTTGCTAATTCTTTGAAGTATTTTCTGTGCAGATTATTTTTTGTTCACGAACTCTCTGCCTACCCCTATGTCTTCAAGATGTATACTTACTTTACGTTCCAATACATTTAGTATTTCTGTTTTAATATTTAGATATTTGATACATTTTAACTTTAGTTTAATGCATGATGATAGACATAGGTCTAGTTTTAGTCTTTGACATGTGGAGAGCCAGTTTTGCCAGCACCATTTATTAAAGAGGCTATCTTTATTCCAGTGAACATATTTGTCTCCTTTGACAAAGATAAAGTGGCTGAGTGTGTTTGGAGTTGTGTCTGCATGTTCTAATCTGTTCCATTGTTCTTCAAGTCGTTTTTTTTCCAGTACCATGCAGATTTTATTACAGTAGCTTTGTAGTATAATTTCAAGTCAGGGGTTGTGATGCCTCCTATCCTCCCCTTGTTGCTCAGGATTGCTTTTGCTATCCTAGGCCTCTTTTGGTTCCAGATGAACTTTAGGAATGTATTCTCTAGGTCTGTGAGATATTCTAATGGTATTTTAATTGGGATTGCATTGAATCTGTACAACAATTTTGGGCATATGGTTATTTTCACAATTTTTTTTTCCTATCCATGAGCAAGGAATATCTTTCCATTTTCTCAAGTCCTGTTTGATCTCTTTTTTCAGAGCACTGTAATTTTCAGTGTATAATCTTTTGTTTCCTTTGTTAGATTGATTCCTACATATTTCATTTTTTTATGCTATTATGAAATATGTGGTTTCCCTTATTTCTCTCCTAGTGTATTTGTTGTTTATGTACAGGAATTCTATTGATTTTTGAGCATTTACTTTGTATCTTGCTATGCTACTGAATTTGGTTATTAAATCTATAAGCTTTTTGATGGAGTTCTGGGGCATCTTCTATGTAGAGTATCATGTTATCTGCCAATAATGATAATTTCATTTCATCCTTTTCTATCCTTATTCCTTTATATCTCTCTCTTATCTAATTGCTCTGGCTAATATTCCCAGAACTATATTTAATAGGAGTGGTGACAGTGGACCTCCTTGTCTTGTTCCTGATTTTAAAGTGAAAGCTTTCAGTTTTTGTCCATTTAGCATGATGTTGGCTATTGGTTTTGTCATAGATGGCTTTTATCAGATTGAGGTAAAGACCATTTATTCTTCTTTTATGTAGGGGTTTTAGCCTGAATGAGTTTGGACTTCATCAAAAGATTTTCTGCATCTATTTATATGAGCATGTAACTTTTGATTTTGGGCTCTATTTATATGGTGTATTACATTAGTTGATTTGTGTATGTTGAACCATCCCTGCATTCCTGGGATGAGTCACCCTGGGTCATCGTATATAATCTTCTTGATGATTTTCTGCATTCTCTTTGCTAGTATTTTATTGAGAATTTTTGTGTCTATGTTACTTAGGGAGATTGGCATGTAGCTCTCTTTTCTCAGCTGAGTCTTTGTCTGGTTTTGGTAGCAGGGTCATAATTGCCTCCAGGAATGAGTTAGGGAGAATTCCTTCCCTTTCAATTTTATTAAAGAGTTTGAGAAGAATTAGTGTTAAATCTTCTCTAAATTTCTTATACAATTCACCTGTGAATCCATCAGGACCTGAGATCTTTTTTTGGGTAAGTTTTTAAATACATTTTCAATTTTGCTGGCTGATAATGAGTTATTCAGGATTTTTATATTGTCTTCATTCAGCTTTGCTAATTCATATGTATCTAGGAATCTGTCCATTTCCTCTGTGTTTTCCATCCTATGAGAGTAAAGATTTTCAAAGTAGGTATTGATGACCTTCTGAATTTCTACAGATCTGCAATGATTTCATTCTTTTCATTCTTTATTGCATGAATTTCAGTTTTTTCTTTCCTTTTTTGATAAGGTTGGCTAGGGGTTTAGCAATTTTACCTATTCTTTTAGAGTACCAACTCTTTAATTCATTAATTCTTTATATTGTTTTCTTAGTCTCCATTGCATTAATTTCTTGCTGATCTTTATAATTTCCTACCTCCTTTGGGCTTTGGATTTGACTTGCTTTCCTTTTTCTTGAAGTTTGAGGTGCAGCATAAGATTATTTATTTGTGCTCATTCTGTTTTCCTGATGTGGGAATTCACTGTTATAAATTTTCCTTTGAGAACAGCCTTTTATTGCATCCCATAGGTTCCTGGAAGTTGTATCTGAATTTTCATTTTATTTTATTTTATTTATTTTTTTGCGGTGCTGGGGATCGAACTCAGGACCCTGCGCTTGCTAGGCAAGCGCTTATTCCACTGAGCTATATCCCCAGCCCCTCATTTTATATTAAATATTTTTAATTTCTTCTTTAATTTCATCTGCGACCCATTGCTTGTTCAGGAGGGTGTTACTTAACTTCCATGTATTTATAGAGATTTTGTGATTTCTTTTGTCATTAATTTGCAATTTCATTGCATTGTGGTATGATAGTATGCATTGGATAATTTCAATTCCTTTGCATTTTCTTAAGCATGTTCTATGGTCTGTTTTGGAGAATGTCCTTTGTGCAGCTGCGAAGAATGTGTAGTCTGATGTGGCATGGAGCAATCTGTAAAGGTCTATCTACTAAGTCCATTTGTTTATAAGTTTGCTGATTTCTTGTCCATTTCTTTGCTGATTTTTGTCTAGTTTATCTAGCTCTTTGTGACAATGTGGTGCTAAAGTCCTTGTTATGGTTGTTTTACTGCTTATTTGATTTTTCACATCTGTTAAAATTTGTCTTACATAGTTGGGTGCTTTCATATTTGGTGCATAGATATTTATGATTGTTATCTCTTCCTCTTGCAATCTACCTCTAACAAGTATGTAATGACCTTGTTTTTCTCTTTTGAGTATTCTTGGCTTGAGGTTCATACTGTCTGCAAATACAATAGCTACTCCTGCTTTTTTCTGAATTTCTGTCACGTGGAGTATTGTTTTCCATCCTTTGACTTTCAGTCTATGAAGTTCGCTTTAAGTTAAATGTGTTGTATTCAGCATATTGTTGGATTTTGTTTCTTGATCCACTCTGCTTCTTTTGATTGGTAAACTGAGAGTGTTTATTTTAATAGTTATAATGAATATGTATTGGCTTATCTTTGTCATGTTATTTTCCTGCTATTGATTCTCTACTTTTTTGTCTGTTTAATTGCTTGCTGTGCTTAGTGGTTCATTTTTATTGTTGTTCTTGAAATTGTGGTCATTTTTATCCCTTTCTTCAGTATCTTGCAGTACTCTTTGTAGGATTGGTTTGGCATTAATGAATTTCTTCAGTTGGTTTTTGTCATGGAATTATTTCTCCGTTAATTTGTAAGGATACTTTTGCATGGTATATCAGTCTGGGTTGGAAGTTGTTTTCTTTCAGGAGCTGTATTGAGCAATCTGCTGTGATTCTGATGGACTTCTCTTTATAGGTAATCTGTTTCTTTTCTCCAACAGCTTTTAATATTCTGTTCTTTTGCTGAACTTCTGGGACCTTGATTATTATATGTCTGGGTGTAGATTTGTTTTGGTTATGGCTAATTGGAGTTCTATGTGCCTCACTTACTTGTATGTCTGATTCTTTTTCCTCCCTTGAGAAAATTTTTGCTATTACTTCTGCAAATAGTCATTTTATATTGTTTGTGTTGACTCCTGCTATTTCTTTGACACCTACGAACCTTACATTGTTTTTCTTTGCATCATCTTGCAGCTTTTGTATTGTTATTTCCTGTTTCCTTGTTATTTTACAGAAATCTTTCTTTTCTTGATCATTAGCTGCAATGCTGTCTTCAAGGTCTCAAGGTTTACCTTCAGCTTTGTTCAAGCAGTTTTGCCAGCTTACAGTGGAATTTTTAATTTCCTGGATATCTTTTTGAATCTGTTTTATTCATTTTGGTTCTTTCCTATATTGTTCATTCAAGGTTTTCATCATTTTTCTATGCTCCTCTATTTTTTAATCTATATCTTTAGATATGGTGAGCAATTCTTTCATTACTGTTGTCAGTTCTCTTTTTATCTGAGAGGTTATTTCTGACCTGATTTCTTCAATGGCCTGATGGAGTTGTTTCTTTACTTCAGGTACTATCATTTCAGAAATTCCAGGTGTGTGATTTCCAAGCTTTTCTGTACCAATGTCTCCTGGACTTATGGGTGGAATGGAGATCTGGGATTGCATTTTGCTCCTTTGTTTTGTCACTTTTGGAGATGCACAGGTTCACCAGGGCTCAGCCTCACTCTGTGATAGTATTTTAGTGGCAGGGAAAGGTTCCCAAAGCTCCATAATGCTCAGTGTGGCCCCCTTGATGTTGTGTGTGGGGGTGCAGAGTGCAGTCACTGAGGTTCCAGAAGCCGTCCTGGGCTCAGCCTCACTCCCACATGGTTGTGGAGGGGGTGGAGTGTGATCAATGAAGCTCCCAAAGCTGCCCTGGGCTCACCGTGGCTCCAATTTCAGTGAGGAAGGGGTGGATGCACAGTTACTTAGGTTCCCAAAGGTGTCCGTGGCTCAGCTTTGTGCCCCCACCTGTAGGGGAGAGGTGGTGGCAGCTCACTGAGGTTCAGTTGGTTAGTTGTTTAAGGGATAAAACACTCACATTGTATTTGCATGTTCTGTGGTAATGGAAATAAGGTAACAATCCACAAAACTGATACACAACTTCACTTTTTTTAGTCAGTTCAGAGCTCAGTAGTGGCTTGTCCTGGAGCAAGTTTAGATTCAGGCCTTGAGTCCAATATTTTTGATCCTTAGTTAACAATTCTCTAGATTTTTCTCAGTCACAATAATCAATAAAAGTAGTGTTGTGTTGAAGAAGGTCAAACTGAGGTGTGCAGAGGTCAGATGGCTTGTCTAAATGATATATTGGTGTCTGTAACCTTGAGTGAATTGTGTGGATATATTGGCTCAGCATCTCCATGATTTTTTTACAACTCATCACAAGGTCAGCTCACCTTGTGTAGCAGATATGTGCACATGTCATCAAAAGAGAGGGATAACCAAACTCCAGGCTTTCAGGCTGAGTTCATTCTCCAACATCATGTATGATGTTTTCTGTAGCCCATGCCCACTGCCGGATCTGATCCTAGCATTCAAGCTTCTAAGCTTTCTAGTTCTGATATCAGGGAAATCTATGATTTAGGGCATGGAAAAGAAAGAACTAACAGTAAATTAAAGAATTCTTTTTCCTGGGGTCTGGGTAGAGTTTATCTATGATCCTTAATTTGTCTTAGGGGTGAGATGAGTGGGTATCACCTGGTCTATCTGAGGACAACACAAGTAACAAAAAGATTTAGAGAACCCAGAGTCATATTTGGTTTTGCTGATGTCCAAAGATGAGGACAGAGATGGTTCTTTAATACTTTAAAGCTCAATTGTGCATGTGCATTGGCTATAACCTACACAAGTCCAAAACATCTAATGTATGGTAAACAAAGGTGGAGACAAAGAAGGGAGTTCCATGAAATGAAGATTTCAAAAATATTACTCAGGGGGCTGGGGATATAGCTCAGTGGAATAAGCGCTTGCCTAGCAAGCGCAGGGTCCTGAGTTCGATCCCCAGTACCGCAAAAAAAAAAAAAATATTACTCAGATTTTGTGTATAGAAAAGTGGATCTCTTAATTAGGACAGAGCTGAAGGATCTGGAATTTTCAAAGACTGTGCAGACTCTATTTAATTCTGTCATTCATGTTTTGAACTATTTTGGTCAGCTCTTCCAATTTTTTTTTCCCCAAAAGCATTTTGGTCATTTTGTATGACAATTCCATAAACATTTAGGTCATGTCTTCTTTGAACTTATCAAATATTTTTAATTCTTCTTTAGTCAATTGGTAAAGCTTTGCTAACTGGTATCTTCTTTCCTATCCATTGTTACTCCTTAGATCTACTTGAGAGAGCTGGGATACCTGGGGGGTGTTATTTGTTATTTTGTTCCTGTTTTTTATGGAATTGTTTTTTGTTGTGATGTGAGAATTGAGGTCAAGTAAGGCTAGGAGGGCTTGTAATACTGTCTTCCAGTAACGATTTCCAGTTTTATTTACCCAGAGACAGTATTTACTCCTTAAACTACTTACATTACCTAGATTGGACTCTGCTTCTGTGTTTTGAGAAGAGAGTTACTTCTGGTTATAATGGCATTAACAGATTCTGTCTCACATTGTCTATATGTGATAAACCTTGCTTTTATACCTTTACCTTTGATCAATATTCTTTGCAGCCTATACTCAATTGCAGTTAGCAGTTATTTTGCAATGTGGAAGGAGAAGTGGAGGGAAGAGATGGTGAGATGGGTGAAAAGGAATGTAAGTCAGAAGGGGAGGAGAGGTATGTAGGGGGAATAGTAACAGGTGGATATAATTAGATATTAGATGGGACTCTGTTGGAAGTGTTTTAGTTGGACTAAAAGGTTAGTGTTAAGGATTTTAAGAAGATAATTGTGGGAGTGAGGATGGGCTATAGGAGGGAGGTGTATGTGGGATTGAGGAAAGTTACATGGTTGTCAGAAACTTGATATATTTGCTCACCTGTAAAGTAGAAGAGAGGCAAAAGAAGATGGGGCTAGGTGAGGTAAGGAAGAGAAAAAGGGATGGGATAGAGAGGACAGAAGGTTAATATAAGAGAACACAGGAGTGAGAGCAGAATATGGTCAGCTAAAGACTTGATAGGAAGGATCTAAAAAGTAGGGGAAACAAGTAAAAAATAAGAAAACAGATGCAAACAAGCTGGACAGATGAGAAAAGGAAGAGGAAATAAACACCAATGAATCAAACAAAAACAAACAAATAAAACTCAAAAACCAAAACCCAATAAAATATCCAGCTTAAATTCATATTAAGTATTCCAAAAAGAGAATATGCATGTGAGTCCACAGTCACTTTGTCAAAAAGTTCGAGTGTCCACAGCATTCTCTTCTTACCCTAGTTGTGATCTCATTGCAAGCAAACAAACCTAGTCTCAAAAATTCTCCCCTGTAGCTTTCAGCCTTTTCTCTGGGCTTGGCTAGTGATTTCAAAGGAAAGATAAGTTATTATACAAATGGCTCTGGGAAAACTGACCATCTATATTTAGAAGATTGAAGCTGGATCCATATCTCTCACAATGTACGAAATTAAAATCAGAATAGATCAGAGATCTAAACATTAAAACAGAAACAACAAATGTACTGGAAGATAATAGAGGTACAACTCTTGAAGTCACAGGTGTTGGCAAGGACTATCAATATAACTCGAACTGCACAAGCAATAACAGCAAGAATCAACAAATGGGATTACATCAAATTAAAAACTTCTGCACAGCAGAGGAAACAATCAGCAGAGTAAAGACCACCTACAGAGTGGGAAAAAAATTTTCCCAGCTATTCCATAGACAGAAGGGTCCTCTAGAATATGTAAAGAACTAAAAAATTTAGATCCCCAAGGAGTCCAAGAGGTTGAGGGCAAGAGGAGGCAAGGACGGGAAAGGAAAGTACAGTGATGTAAGATGTGTCATGTACATGTACCAAATACTCACAATGACTTTAAACTATATACATCACAAATATGAACAAAAATAATACTGAAAATGAGGAAGAGGATTGTTGAGATGGAGGGAGGAGAGAGAAGATTGGAAGGGGAATAAAAAAGAATCAAATCATGTTATGTGTATGAACTAACTTCCTCAGAACGATGTAAACTTCAAGTACAGCAAACATGTACTTGTAAAATTTAAAAAAGAATTAAAAAGAAATACACTTTACCCAGGTCAGGTGCTCATCAGATGTTAGCCTTCATCAGTATTATTATTTTATCTAAGTCAATGGCTTTCAGAGCAGTTATACAAACTTCCTTGCAGACTATTTTGGATGGGAAGGAAAATGCTGAGGTTTAAGCAAATGGCCTTAAGCTCAAAATTCACAGTTCAGTATTCTGCTTTGTGAAGTGATATATTTAGACTTGAAAAATTCTATTTTTTTCCTTGCTAGTGGCTCCCTCTTAGTTTCTCTGGATGGGGGACTAGAGAGGAAGCAGAAAACAAGATGATAGAGACTCCTTTTCTTCTGTTTGCTGTGGTTCCTGCGGTGTCACTCAGTGATAGCCCTTTAGCCCAGTAGCAGCAGTTAATTGCAGTTTCTAGCTTCCTCCCATACTTTTCATGGGTTTATCATACTCTTGAGAGGGAGTCTGGCACCATTCTTCCTCAGGGAACTGGACTCCATGTCCACAAGTGTTGTCTTCCAAGTTTCTAAAGGCTGGAAACCCTGATGTGTGAACATCTGGGTTGCAGCTCCCCAAAACCACAGCTCTGAGCTTGTCTGTTCTGATAACTCTTTTTCCTTTAAGTGAGCCCTAAGTTAGCTGCTTACTGCCATATTTTCATTGTATTATCTCATCCTCCCCATTTTGTTTTATTTGTCCTTCCCCCACAAACTTTTTAACCAATTCTACTTCTTCAGTTCTCTCGGTTAACATAATTGCTACGGATCTGTTATCCTGAACTGACATCAGAATAATGCTGGACAGTCTACCATATAGGATCCTTTTCTCTCTAAGTGAAAAAAATCAATTTCTCTTAATTAAATGAGACTGAGACTGAAAATTCCATGACACTGGATTGAGACATAGCTGGATTGAGTCTCCAATGACATCTCAAACCTACCTCCTGTACACAGCCTAAATTAAACAGGGAAAGAAACAGTCTGAATGATTAGACTTGGGCCATACTGGAGTGTAAGGAGGCAGGTGTATGAAATTGAAATCCCCTAATTGCAAGGCTGACACCCACATTCTTTGGGCAATTGTACCAAAACTATAAGAACTAATGTTAGCTGCATTTTGCTGCCAGGAATTCATTCTTCCATAGTCTGAAGACCACAGCATGATCAGTTTCATACACCTGCCTCCCTATACTCCAATATGGCCCAGATCCAGTCATTCAGACTGTCTCCTTCCCTGTTTAATTTAGGCTGTGTGCAGGAGGTAGGTTTGAGATGTCATTGGAGACTCTCGATCCAGCTATGTCTCAATCCAGTGTCATGGAATTTTCAGTCTCAGTCCCATTTAATTAAGAGAAATTGATTTTTTTTCACTTAGGGAGAAAAATACCCTATATGGTAGACTGTCCAGCATTATTCTGATGTCAGTTCAGGATAACAGATCCATAGTAGTTATGTTAACACAGACTAAGAAAGAATGAATTCTGGGCAGTGAAATGTAGCTAACATTGGCTATTAATAGTTTTGGTACAATTGTCCAAAGAATGTGGGTGTCAGCCTCACAGTTGGGGGATTTTGCTTATCAAGATGTTGCTCCACTCATTCCAGGATGATCACTAGTCCTCACACAACTGTGGGAAGGGCAAGCATCCGTGATGTTATGTACAAGGAACAGTTCTCTGAATGACTCACTTGCCTCTCTTTCCTTGTGAGGGTCTTTGTTTCTTCTTTTCTTCTTGTGATGAATAGTGTGGAGAACTGGCTAACAGCATTGGTTCTGAAGCTGAACTGTCTGGCTTTGAATATTTGCTCCAGCATCAGTACCCTGGGACTTTGGGAAAGGTACATTCTGGCTAACAGCGCATTTCTCTTTCTCTGCATTTCTTTGTTCACTTACATTTCTTCATCTTTCCCTTGAAGAGATAATTAAACTATAAAGGCAAGGCATATGGTAAGTAAGCAACAGGTTTTGGCTATCATTGTTGGTTACTGTTAACCCTACCTTACTCCAGAACTAATTTCCACAAAGTTGACTGATGTGTGGGCCAAAAGGATCTCATGTACACTTGACCAGATGTCCCCTTCTCTCTTCCTGAGCATCCTCTAGGTTTTCTCCCATTGGTCCTCCTTCATCTCAGATATGAGAGTGTTTACAAGTAGGAATTAAGTTCAGGAGTGAGGAATCCCCTTGTAACTCTTAACTGTAATATGCCAACTTGACTGGATTAAGAAACTTAGCAGTTTAGTAGAGCACATTCTGGGTATGTCTGGCTGGGGCATGGAGGTATGACCATGGGTGCTACTTCTAATCCTGGGCCCCTTCCTCTCTTGCCCTGTTTTCCTGCTCTGCTCCCATTTCCTAGAACTAAATGTCTTCATTGTGCCATGCTCTTCTGCCATGATGATTCTTCCTTGGAGTCAGCCAGCCATGGCCTGACTTCCTTGAAATTGTGAGCTAAATTAAACCTGTCCTCCTCTAAGCTGTACTGGGTATTATGTCCCTGTAACAGGAAAGCTGACTTATACACCCCTGGAATAAATCCTGGCCTTGCTAGGAGTAATCACCAAATGTCTAACAACTGTTACGGGTGTTGGCTTTAGCCTCACAGAGGGGGAAAGGAATGGCTTAGGGAACTAAGTGTGTGTGAATGTGCTGGATTTGCATGGAAGAAATACTCAGAGGCCTGGAGCCGAGGTTCTTTGCAGACTAGCCCTAAAGCCTCCACCATCCGCACTCTGTATACCTCGCATTATTAGTCTTAACTCTCAGCTTCTCTTCTGTGATTTTAGAGGGTCACTGATCATCTTTAAAACTCAATTTTCTCAACATTCAGCATTAAATGGGTTATCGTATGGTAAGTGCCTAGTAAATATCACCTACTGTTATTAATATATCCTCCTTTACATGCTTTATCCCTAATTTGCTTCAGCTTGGGTTTAAATACTATGGTTCCTTTGACAGTTTGGTATCAGTTGTCCTAGCTTTTACCTCAAGCAAAGTACTCCCCAGTGTTTGTAATTGAGTCTTCAGAAATAGAAGGCTATGCTCAGCTTATCAAATTTGGGTTTAACTCTTCCCCTACAAAATCAACATGCACTGATATTCCAGATGCTTTTCCCTCCTGGGGCTCTGCCAAAGCCAGCACTGCTCAAGCTGGGTCTGGATAACACTCTCAAATAAATCTCCGCCTTTGTCACACCGTTGAGCTGCTAATGAAGAGAGCAGGCAAGCATTGTACCAGGGCTTTCTTTGGTTAGAAAGCCTTAATAGTGTGTCAGGATTATGTAATTCACCTCCAAGAGCATTCAAAAGAGAGATAAATTGTTTAGTTGGAAGAAATTAACTGCAGATTGATCCTATCTGTTTTAATTTAGAACAGGGTGGTTTAGACAAGTCCAAGGAACAGATGGACTATTGATCTGACAATAGGATAATCAGAGCCTCATAACTGGGGCGGGCCAGGGAGAGGAGGAGAATCTGGAGCAGCTGGAACTTTGCCAGGTAGCCTTCTTGGGACAGAAGCCCTTCCTTAATTGAGCATGGGCCTTTGCTTGCTAACAGGTCTTATCAGGGATGAGAGCGCCAAGTCCTAGGACTGTATGATGCTCTGCTGTAATGAGATGTCTTGTGCTGGGTGCATTGGCACAGAAATTTAACTTGAAACGGGAAGTCTGAGGGGGAGAGGGTTGATACTGCTCTGGAGGGCACTATAAGGAGAGAGAGAGAGAGAGAGAGAGAGAGAGAGAGAGAGAGAGAGAGAGAGAGAGGGAGGGAGAGAGAGAGAGAGAGAGGAGAGAGAATGGAATTAGAATCACCTGGTAGAACTTGGCAATTATAGGGTCTCTCTCTGGGATAGACTTATTTTCTTTTAAAAACTTCTATTTTCTTTTCCCTAGTTTGATTGATTCTATCTTGATTTGGGTTTATCCATTTCCCTACTTGCACCTGTGATAACCTTTTTCCTGTCCTACATGGAGTGCATTTTCTCCCTGAGCTGGAGCAAAGTTGTATTTTGAAGCTATGTGTGTCCAGAGGTTCAGGACTCTTGGCTAGGTGTGGTCCCTATGTCCTGAAGCTCTGTGGGCTAGACCTCTCCGGCTCATGGAGAGTTAGAAGCTGGTTGCTTTGAGGAGCTCCCAGATGGTCAGGCAGAATTCTTGGAATGCCATGGTAACTACTAGGTCAGGACGTCCTGACACATGAACAAGCTGAAAACTCAGCCAAGGCCCAAGTATCAAAGGGCAAGTGTAGACCTGGGGCCAGGGAAAGAGTGAATGAGTCCAGAAAGTGACACTTGGGAGGGAGTTTTGTAAGTTCCCTATGTCTGACTTTGACAAGATCTTGGGTTCTTACTCTAGAGACCTTTCTGAGGATAGGGACAATTGCAGGCCCTGAGAATCTGTAGCCAGCTTTGGATGATGGTCTGTCTGACAGGGGGACTTGTGCTGAGGATGGGATGGTGTACCAGGACGTGAAGCTTCTGGTGCCTAGAGGAGGAAAGAAGTTTTAGAAATCAAAGCCAAAGTACTCTTGCTAAGGGAGGTGACAGCGATGATATAAACTTAGGCCTTTAACTGGGAGAAGAAGATTGGTGGGTACCCTCTTTCTCTTTATTCTCCTTTGCTTACCTTCTGCCTTAACTTTTACCTCAGGACCCCCAGTCTTCACCCGCATTCACTAAGAATTTTGTTAGGGACACAGTGTATCTCATCCATGTATTATCACCAGCATCCTTTGAGCACTTGGTCTATAATGAGTAGTTTAAAAGAATGCTTACCCTAAGCCAAGCCACATGTATCTAGAGGTAGATATGTAGTTGATATAAGGAAGCATTGTCTCCCCCTAACTAAAAACATCTTGGATTTTTGAGGAGAGGTAGAGGGCAGAAAGGACTTTACAGGAAAGAAGATTGTCCATTCATTCACACACTCATTCTTCTCAGCTAGGCATGGTGGTGCACGACTGTAATCTCAGCACTCAGGGAGGTTCATAAAAGAGGATTTCAAGTTTTAGCCCAGGCAAGAACTGTGTCAGAAAAAAGAAAAGAAAAGAAAGAAAACAGAAGAGGAGAACAACAAAAACAGCAACCCCCAACCATCAAGAAAACAAATGATGGGGGGGGAAGAGAGAGAGTGA